>BQNB010193812.1:0-11505 GCA_026074375.1 Tanacetum coccineum
TGTTATCCAATTTAACTCAATTTAGATAAATAGGCTCAATCATACAGTTCTCTTTCTTAAAATCTATATTAAATGATAATCTCATACAAGTCCTAATAACAAAATAAACACTCTTAAAAGTATACAAGTCTTCTAATTTCTATTCAATGTACGATGGAAAAACTAGTATTGAGCTTATATGTTATTGTGAATGTGGTGAACAATACAAGATAGTTTTTATCAGTTGTGTATTGAGCTTATAGTATTGAGCTTATATGTTATTGTGAATGTGAATGGAAAAACTACTATTGTCACCTCTGGTCTACAAAAAGTACAAGTGTTTCGTACTTTTTATTTATTTTGTCCATCTTATTACAATACAAGATAGTTTTTATCACTTCTGTATTTTTTTGACTGTTTGATACTTTTGAGTTATTAAACTTTATATTTTTTTCGCACTTTGCGTTTCACAATTTTATAACATAAACAAAAGAGGAGGAGAAGTCTTTATAACCTACCCCTAAATAATAATCTCATACACAATCATACATTTCTCTTTCTTAAAAGAGTAAACTGCAAAATACATCCCTGTGGTTTCAACTTTCTCACATAATACATCCATGTCCGAAACTATTGGCAGTATACATCCTTCGTTAGGCAAACGTTTGCCACAATACATCCCTTAGGACGAACGATGCAAATATTTTTTCGTTATCTTCTCACGAGGGATGTATTGTGTAAAAAAAAACCACAGGGATGTATTATGCAAATATATTTTTTTAATTTTTTTAACTATTTTTTTAATTTTTTTAGTTTTTTTAATTTTTAATTTTTTTAATTATAATTAATAATATTATTATCATGATTATTATCGGCCAATATTTTATTTTTGTATATTATTAATAATTTTTTTTATCTGTTTGGTATGTTTTTTTCGTTTTTGTCCGTTTTTCTCCGACGTTATTATACGTTTTCATACGATTTCATCCGATTTTTTATCCGTTTTTCGTTTTTTCCGACGTTATTATACGTTTTCATACGATTTGTCCGCTTTTGTACGCTTTCATCCTTATTGATTATCAGTTTTTATCTGTTTTTTTACGTACGAAAACGTATAATAACGTGGAGTAAAATGACAAATAGAAAAAAAAACGTTACCAAACTTGATAAATTTTTTTTTTTTATTAAAAATATACAAAAGTAAAAAACGGACGGTAATAATAATCATAATAATAATAATATTATTAATAATAATTAAAAAAATTAAAAAAATAAAAAAATAATAAAACAAAAAAATTAAAAAATATATTTGCAAAATACATTCCTGTGGTTTTTTTACACAATACATCCCTCGTGAGAAGATAACGGAAAAATATTTGCATCGTTCGTCCTCATGGATGTATTGTGGCAAACGTTTGCCTAACGAAGGACGTATACTGCCAATAGTTTCGAACATGGATGTATTATGTAAGAAAATTGAAACCACAAGGATGTATTTTACAGTTTACTCTTCTTAAAATCTATATTAAATGATAATCTCATACAAGTCCTAATAACAAAATAAACACACTCTTAAAAGTATACAAGTCTTCTAATTCTATTCAATATACGATGGAAAAACTAGTATTGAGCTTATATGTTATTGTGAATGTGGTGAACAATACAAGATAGTTTTTATCAGTTCTGTATTGAGCTTATATGTTATTGTGAATGTGAATGGAAAAACTACTATTGTCACCTCTCGTCTACAAAAAGTACAAGTGTTTCGTACTTTTTATTTATTTTGTCTATCTTATTACAATACAAGATAGTTTTTATCACTTCTGTATTTTTTTGACTGTTTGATACTTTTGAGTTATTAAACTTTATATTTTTTTTGCACTTTGCGTTTCACAATTTTATAACATAAACAAAAGAGGAGGAGAAGTCTTTATAACCTACCCTAAATAATAATCTCATACACAATCATACATTTCTCTTTCTTAAAAGAGTGAACTGCAAATAACTCTTGTGGTTTTCAACTTTACATTACATAATACATCATGTCCGAAACTATGCAGTAACATCCTTCGTTAGGCAAAGTTGTGTCACAATAACATCCTTAGGGACGAACGATGCAAATATTTTTTCGTTATCTTCTCACGAGGGATGTATTGTGTAAAAAAAACCACAAGGATGTATTTTTTTTTTGTTTTAAATTTTTTTGTTTTATTTTTTTAATTTTTAAAATTTTTTAATTATTATTAATAATATTATTTATGATTATTATCGGCCAATATTTTATTTTTGTATATTATTAATAATTTTTTTTATCTGTTTGGTACGTTTTTTTTCGTTTTTGCCCGTTTTTCTCCGACGTTATTATACGTTTTCATACGATTTGTCCGCTTTTGTACGCTTTCATCCTTATTGATTATCAGTTTTTATCTGTTTTTTTACGTACGAAAACGTATAATAACGTCGGAGTAAAATGGACAAAAACGAAAAAACGTACCAAACAGATAAAAAAAAATTTTTTTATTAAAAATATACAAAAGTAAAAAACGGACGGTAATAATAATCATAATAATAATAATATTATTAATAATAATTAAAAAAATAATAAAACAAAAAAAATTAAAAAATATATTTGCAAAATACATTCCTGTGGTTTTTTTACACAATACATCCCTCGTGAGAAGATAACGGAAAAATATTTGCATCGTTCGTCCTCATGGATGTATTGTGGCAAACGTTTGCCTAACGAAGGACGTATACTGCCAATAGTTTCGAACATGGATGTATTATGTAAGAAAATTAAAACCACAAGGATGTATTTTACAGTTTACTCTTCTTAAAATCTATATTAAATGATAATCTCATACAAGTCCTAATAACAAAATAAACACACTCTTAAAAGTATACAAGTCTTCTAATTCTATTCAATATACGATGGAAAAACTAGTATTGAGCTTATATGTTATTGTGAATGTGGTGAACAATACAAGATAGTTTTTATCAGTTCTGTATTGAGCTTATATGTTATTGTGAATGTGAATGGAAAAACTACTATTGTCACCTCTCGTCTACAAAAAGTACAAGTGTTTCGTACTTTTTATTTATTTTGTCTATCTTATTACAATACAAGATAGTTTTTATCAGTTCTGTATTTTTTTTGACTGTTTGATACTTTTGAGTTATTAAACTTTATATTTTTTTTCGCACTTTGCATTTCACAATTTTATAACATGAACAAAAGAGGGGGAGAAGTCTTTATAACCCACCCCTAAATAATAATCTCATACACAATCATACATTTCTCTTTCTTAAAATCTATATTAAATGATAATCTCATACAAGTCCTAATAACAAAATAAACACACTCTTAATAGTATACAAGTCTTCTAATTTCTATTCAATATACGATGAAAAAACTAGTATTGAGCTAAGATGTTATTGTGAATGTGGTGAATTGGGAAGTAACATAACACATCCATTTATAAGAAAACAAAAGTAACCCTTCTGTAAAAAAAGAGAGTATGCATCCCATTGCTTCTTTCACAATTTATTGCAAATAAAGAAAGTTTGATATATAAACAGTAATTAAATCTTTTATTTGGATACTAATATGGGAAACCTGCCATACGTTAAAAGAAAACTAATATGGTAACTCGTATATAACGAAGATATTTACCTTTGATTATAATATATGGCGTGTCAAACCAACTAGCTAGGTTAGTTTGGCATATATTATTTTCTGCTTTATTAGTTTAGCTCTTGCTGGTTGTAATCTTGACAATTGCTTTCAAAACTGATAGTCGGTTATTATTTGAGATTAGTAGCTTGAACATAATGTGAGATAAAAGATGAAAAAGATTTTGAAGGTGGTTGTGGTTCTACAGCTACTTGTAGAATTTGCTATAAGTGTAATGGAGAGCAAAGTGCGTGACGAATACTCTAATTTTTCTCAATACATTCTATTTTGTTTGTCTTGATCAGTTCTCGAAAATTTACTTCGTTTAAACGAACACGGCATATCTGATTTTATGCTTGTCAAACTAAACAAGACGACGAACATAAAGAAAAACTATGTTAGTTTATTCTTGTTTAACAGAACTTTAAAGTTTGCATCATACAGTTGATGTTGATCAAGTCATGCTTGAGACCATTCACATACACAACCCTGATAAAGGTGATTCGATTACAATTAACTAATCCATATCCTCTTGTGTCTCATGAATAGTCATCTCTAAAAACCACTTTAGGACCTGACTCTTGAATATCTGTGCAGATATTGTTTAACCCCTGTCATGTGTTTATAACAGACACCAACCAATTGAATGTCCCAATTTACACGTCTATATGGAATATAACACTTATCTAATGTAAATAACACCAGTAATAACTTTTCAATCGTGTAATACTTTATTGATAAGAATCAAAGTATTACAATGTGCTATGGATCGCACAAGTTGAATGGCAATGTAAGATTACCCTTTGAACAAGTAAACTTGATAAAGAAACAAGTTTACAAGCGAACTTATTCAGACCCGCTGATTGAGACAGCTAACTGACAGTTAAGTTCGACAAAGGAGTAAATGAATATAATAACAACAACAATAAAAGAGATGGCATTTACTCCTTACAACTGTCACACCCCCAAATGGGGCCTGGACGGAATACGTGTCTGGAGGCGTGACGTCATTGCATACATCGATCAAGATCAAGTAAACAACCACTATATGGATGTTTGATAAAACATAACTCGTTGCTTTGTTTAAAACTAAATAAGTCTTACAATATTCTCAACATAATGAAATAGTTATAGCGGAAGCTTAAGGAAAATGCAACGGAATCATAACATGTTTTTAAGACAACTAGTATTTAAGATTAAAGATAAAAATTCTTGAAAGACACCCAACAATGCATGCAACATTAAATAGCACTTCAAGAACAATCCAACTAAGCACCTGAGAAAACATGCTTAGAACAATCAACATAAAGTTGGTGAATTCATAGGTTTGAATTGATGTAAGGTTGGACCACAAGATTTTAAAAGTGATGTGACTATTATAACAAATATAATATCACATAAAAAGCATTTACGTTGCGTTAAGCTCATGACACCAATGCTAAATTAGGAGATACATATAATATGCAATTGATGATATTGCCCGACAGATGTCTGACCAAGACACCCCAAAGAATTCCCGACATGAAATATATTCGTTTGTTCTTCGACACAGAAACAAGTAAGTGCTTGCTTACTCAGATAGGGATAATTAGACTCAAATAGATCTATTTATTATATTCGCGCTTACTTAACAAATCTAATTGGTCATAATGTGAAGTGGTGGCTCTATCATTGAAATGTGAAAATGAAGTTATGGCCAGGATGGTAACTGTTTTTTTTAGTTTCCATAGCTCGTACGTAATATGCTAAATAACCACAAGAGCATGGATAGGAGGGGGATGTACCCGTACGTAAAGCAAAGTAGGATAAAGATTTATAAGATCATCATCATTTGACATCTGTATTTCACATACAAAATAAGAAAACAAAAAAGAGTTCTAACCACAAGAGCATTTGACATTTGCATGTTACAAAGCATGGAAAACATGTTTTATAAGACGATCGGCATTAAAAAGACGAAAGAAAGAAAAACATGATTTCTAACCTTAAGAGTATGATCTACATTTGTTTCGTTTTTAATATCCTTCATTTTGTTCTTTCTTTCTGGTATACACGAAAATGGCTAATGAATGATGGATGGGTTACTAACTCATGGTTGTTTATAAAGGTATTTCTAGTGGGTAAAGAAAAAGAATTGTCAAACATTCATTTGTTACACAAACTACATGCGTGTAATTAAGTGTAGTAGTAATTAGTTAGATCATTGCTTAAAATACCATACGTGCATATGACTTTTCAACATTATGTGTTTTGAATTTAAAACATTAAACATTATTACATTAAACATAAACATTATTATCATAATGATGTAGTAGTAATTAGTTATAGCATTGCTTAAAATATAAACCTTACCAGACGTGTATATACTAAACATTCAACCTTACCTTGCTTAAAACATTAAACATTAGTTCCTTAAATAAAATACATTAAGTTTTCAACATTCAACCAACACGAAACTAAATTTTCTCCAGGCATGCATTCAACTTTCAAACATTCCTAAATTAGATTTTTCAACTTTTCTAGTTTCCGAAATTATTAGTCAACTTAATTAAAAGGTTTTCGAAAATCCATCAATCTCTATATATAAAAACAAAATAAAACTAAAACCTAAAAAAAAATTCTAATAAACATTATAAAAAAAAATTACTTTCTTTTCTAGTTTGTCCGAAATTAAATTCTATTCTAGTTTTCCGAAATTATAATTATTAATTAAAAAGTTTCCGAAATTACATTCTTTTCTAGTTTTATAGATTTCTAGTTTTCTAGTTTTCTACTTTTCAACATTTGGGTAAATCTCCTTTATAAGGAGTATAGATAGATGGTTTCTTCTACTAAACCCTAATATAAAACTAAATTAAGAGTTGAAAATAAATCGTTGGTATTTCACGCCAAAATATACTCCCTAGGTACCAGCTAGGTTTGATATATATTTTTTGCTTTAGATTAGCTACTTGTTTATCGATCTTTTGATTTTTTACAGTATTGATCATATTTATCACATATAACTTGATGTTAATTTTAGGGTTTCTGATTCCAGGGTATAGAATAAATGGCGCTAAGTTCTAGTGAGATAAAAGATGAAGAAGATTTAGAAGTTGGTCTAATGGCTACTTGTCGAATTTGCTTTCAATGTGACGGTGAGGAAGGTGACGGCGAATACTTTTATTTTATGCTTATCTAATCAAACAAGACAAACACAAAGAAAAGTTTATGCTGGATGATGTTATTATATTTATGTTAAATAGTTTTAGGGTTTAAGGGCTGTGGTACAGTTAAGTAATTATTTTTATTACATAAGCACAAGTGATTATTTACTACTGGATGAAAATCCTTGAAAATGCGGATATAATCCT
Source organism: Tanacetum coccineum (assembly GCA_026074375.1). Classification (NCBI taxonomy): domain Eukaryota; kingdom Viridiplantae; phylum Streptophyta; class Magnoliopsida; order Asterales; family Asteraceae; genus Tanacetum; species Tanacetum coccineum. The sequence goes on from BQNB010193812.1 coordinate 7,006, forward strand.
TGAAAAAGTGGATACACAACGAACACAATTTTCTGTGATTGCAAGAATCAAACCCATTCGCTAGCAATCAAATAGTTATACTAAATATGACGAATAGGAACAGACATAAACGCAAAGTAAAATCATGTACTATATTATTTTCGGTTCTTTTGTAGATGATTAATTAACGTTTCCTCAAGTTTCATTCCTTTTTCCATTCATGTAAGTAGACGAGGATCTGATATCACCATGCATGTGCAAAGGCTCCCATCTGTTTGTGCATCGATCATGCCTCGATCATTGGCGATCCATCAAGGTGAGTCAATTGCTCCTAACTCCTATAATATCATTCCATACCTAATTAAATTCTAATTGATTTTCATATACACCTAATTTATCTACTATAGAGAGGTTTTGACTTTTCGCATTGCACAACTTGCAAAGCCCAATTTCATCTTCGAGTTGTTGAGTTAGAAGAGAACGTATGGCGCAAAATAAAAATAAGACTCTTTATTGCCAGAGATGTTATTTTCGCGTTTTTGGCTCTACAAACAGTTGAGCCCTCTCTATTAACTTCACTTAACCATTTTTATAGTAACTTAATGATTTTGGACCCTTCATTCTACATGTTTCATTGTTTATTTAAGGTTATTGGAATTCTTGGGGGTATATCATATCTTGCTGATAAACACGAATACTTACGGGATTTACTTAAGGATGATTTCAATACTATTGTAATCTACTATGGTACAGGTACGTATTGTAAGCTAGATAAGTTGTTTTCTGCAAAATGGTACATGGTAATTATCTTTTTTATATGTAGTAGCTAATCCCATAATTTAGTTACAAAAATGGGTTAGTTTCGTTTTTGTTTATTTTTTTTGTTTTTATACTATAATCACCCAAATATCCTTTTGAAAAATTGAAATTACCATGTTGAAACATAAAAAAGACATAGCAAAATAGGCAATATTATAAGATACATTGCTATTATACGATATTATCTACACTCTTTCTTAGGCATTGCTATTAAAATCGTTTTACTATATTTGTAATTTTGTTGTTTGGCAGGAGTCATGGTGTTCTTTATGTTACATGGGTCAGTTGCATTCATGGTAATATTTTTCGCCGTAGACGATAATGGAAGAATGGGTTGTTGCGCACGCAGTGACATGAATCCACTTTTTTGGTTGCTTGTTGGTATGATGTTTTGTTTACATGTCATAACCGGGGGCTTATTTGGTGTTTACTTTGCTCTTGACGGTGCCAGCACACTTATACAGTGGATCTTGAATAGACACAATAGCATTCTTGCCAAGAAAGAACTTACAAAGGTATAATTTACTATACATATACGTAACCTTTCGACGATGTCAATAAGAATGTTCATACATATATTGATCACTTGAATAACTTGAAATAATATGTAATATGAGCCTAAATTGCACCTTCAAATTAATAAGCATTTTTCCAAATTATCTGGTTGCGAAAATCGAGTTATCGCCCGTACATGCCTCATTGCAGTCCAGCTTATAAGAAATCAACAAGGATGTTTTGGATACTCTTTGAAATAAAAGTCAACATAATTATAGGTTAATTGCATAATTAGATAACAAACTTTGGTATGTTATATGATAACTTAATTGGCACCAGTACTAGTACTTTGCGTTTAGTGAAATTGTAAAACACACTTTTTACACTTGCTTTAGTTCATAGTTTTTGATATTATTGTTTTTAATATGGCAGGAGTACGTGGTTGAGGATCTTCATGGTTTTTACACTCCTGCGAAACTGGATCCAGAGCACCTGGAACGCCTAAAGGCGCTAAAGCTGTTTTGAAAAGATAATGTGGTCACGATCATTAGATCTTTTTTGTTAAACCTGAGAGGCTAATGCTTATACTAACCTGAGTATGTCCAATTTGAGTAAAAAACTTTGATCATGCTATGTTCTTCAAGATTACGGTTGGGTTTGGTCATTATCTTTTAAGTGGCTCATCAACCAAAAGATCGTAAGCTCAAGTTTTATTATCGCCAGTATGTGAAAATATGTTGTTCAAACTTCAAAGAAATGCTTTTAAACACAATCGCATAATATTATTTGATATGAGTAATTATAAAATATTTTTTATTTCAAATTTACATCTAAATATTTGCTTCCATATATCGGGATTACATGATCAACATTTTGAACTTCGCCGCAACACGAGACCTAATGTTCCCCGTTTAAGTACATCAACCAAAATCGTCATGCTTTATTGTTGCATAGTTACATACTTCAACTAAATTTTTACTTTTGCGTTAGTATATCTACTAAGTTCTAAGTTGTACTACACATGGTTATGTTGCACTAACTTACCACATGGTTATGTTGTGAGCTTCTAAACTAAAGTAGGAAGTTAATAAGTAATATTAAGAATAAGGTCTAAAAACGTCATATCCATTTTTTTGTCACATTTATAAGATGTACTACACACAATTTGGAGTGTTAGGAGAAAGTATAACCATGCAACCAATAACTTAAACATGGTTCTTAGTATTAAAATTTTGTAGAAAAGTCATAAAAATACCTCATTTGACAATGGTATAAAGAGGTCACTGCTTAAATACTAAAATCATAATCAATCCCACATCGCCAGAACTTGGAACCCAAAGTATGTTTTTAAAAATCACTTTTGACCCATTCACTTGCCGGGTTCAGTTACTTGAGCCTCTAACCCAAGTGGTGGCAATAAAGTTTATTGAATGGACTAGAGCTAGGGGCACGCACGTCTGCTTGCTTGCAGAGTTTCACGTGAGACACACGTGAGATAGCGATTAAGGATGCCGGTAACCAGCATCACCCAAAGCAAGGCGTAAAAGCGATTGTATACGGGAGCGCGTGGCATGTCCGTGCTCTCATATGTGGGCCCAGGTCGGCCGGGGTGTGTGGCGATACACTTCGCACCACGACGCCCAAGTGACCCCTTCTAAGCCTAACAATTAACTTTTTATAATAGGTAGCGTTTTTGAATTTGTTGAGTGTAACTAGACAGATTTTATTATTGATACCATGAACAATTAACTTTTTATAATACGTAGCGTTTTTGAATTTGTTGAGTGTAACTAGACAGATTTTATTATTGATACCATGAAAGACAATAGAGATTTATTATTGATTGTGTTTTTGTGTGTTTACATAAGATGATTACATGTGTATTTATAATAAACATGTAGCTTATTTACTAAGCAATCACAACCCTAATGGACTAAAGCCCACAATTGAGCTTGGTCCACTAAACTAGTCATTCAATAGATTCATGTATTCTTTTTTATTTGTGTAAATTTGCACACTTCATAAATGTTTTTTTTTTGAACGGCAAATGGAATTTTATTAAAAAAGGCTAGAAAGAAACTAGCAGACGATATACACTTCATAAATGTAGTTGGCTAAGACTCAATCATGGATGCATAAGCTGCTTCTTGACATGATAAGAATTTAAACTAAGTTGTTTGCATAAAGCAGTGTTACATTTGAAGTTTATAAACCAGATTCAAACAATGGTAAAAATTGACATGTCATAACCAACCCATTGATTTTCCGCTCAAAGCAACCAAAGGTTAGATTATGCCCTTAAATTATTGCCTGGTCCGAAAAACCCTTTTATAGATTTCGAGTGTTAGAAGATTTGCCCTTCAAAAAGGACACTGTTAATTAGTAGTGTTTAAGAGGAGTTTTAAAGAAATATTAAAAATCTCAGCTTTGTCCCGCATCTCCAGAGCATAAAACCAAAGTGCTATTTTTAAAACCCAATTCGATTGATTCTGTTGCCGAGCTCAGTAACACGAGGTGCAAAAGCATACAGGCTACAGCCGTAAAGATCTCGAGGTGCAAAAGCATTTATGAATTTCGAAAATTTTGGCTTTTAAAAAGATAGATTTAGACAACCATGTGTAAAAGAGATATAACTTATACATCAAAAAGTGTTTTCCCATATTGCCAAAACATAAAACCAGAATCATTCTTTTATAACTCATTTGGACACATCCTGCAGCCGAGTCCACTAATGTGGGCTTGTGACCCGAGTGGGGGCGTTAAGGTTATATGAATGTACATGTTGCTTTGTGTTGCCACATGATGTGGCACACCTTGTCTCCTCACGGAGACTAGGAAGGTGTAACACAACCTTCTAACGGTGTGACCAATTCACTCGATCAGGGTCTGACCCCTTCTTAAACCGACAATAATCTTTTATAGTTTGCTTATTTGTTTCTACCGACAATAATCTTTTACTCTGTAAAATTTAGTTATTTGTTTTAAATGTTGTTTGCTGTTGTGTTGGTGTGTCCGCAAAACTTATTGGTATCAGAGCCTTAAACAATGAGCTCTATAATAAATAGTCATGATCATTCTTCTCAAAAAGATGATGAAAACCATCAAATTACCTTTTCAGAATCTCGACATGGTTTTGATATTAGTCTTATGATAAAACAATACCTACTAAACAAAATTTCAAAACAAAAACTTTTGTTAAATAAAGAG
>BQNB010193814.1:0-11505 GCA_026074375.1 Tanacetum coccineum
AATATTAAGAAGAATTATCAATGAAACAGTAAAACGATGAACATACAATTCAATAAATAAGCTCTAATATTATAATGATGATAATACAAATACTCTCAAAGTATTAGGGTTACAAAGACATTGAAGCTATAAAAGATACGACTAAGATTGATTTGGTTTTGGTTTGGTACATCAATCTCTATGCCCTAGGACCTCCTTTTATACACCAAGGAGTCTTACTCGGCTTATAATACTTTCCTAAGTATATAATTTTTTTTATAAATAACTAATACATATCAAGTAAGCAGTACTAACAAACAGTAATAACTTACACTAGCAGTATTAACTTAACACTAGCAGTACTAACTACTTAGAATATTTTCTTGAGCAATAGTAACTCTTCAGCAGCATTAACTTCAAGCAGTCTTTATACTAGCAGTAGTAACTTTCACTAGCAGCATTAACTTTTATACCAGCAGTACTAACTACTTAGTATATTTTCTTTAAAGTCTCTTAGCAGTGCTAACTTCATCAGAGCAGTATTAACATATGAGCAGCACTAAATCTTCACTAGCAGTACTAACTCCAGCTGAGCAGCATTAACAAAAACATGAGCAATAGTAATTCAAACAGCATCAAGAAGACTTTTAATCCCAACAAATAAGTTATGGTCATATTTGCTTAGAAATAAGCTACGGTTTTGAAATAAGCCACAAATCCAATCATCTAAACACCTCTTGGTGATTGATACTAATTTTTATCCTAATAAGTAAGATCCAAACAAATAAGCAACCAATAAGCTATAAGGGACGAAATAAGTATAGAAGAAAAGAGAGAAAGGAATGTGAAGAATATTAGATTAAGAGAGATAGTTTGGTGAGTTACACACACATACAAATAAAGCAAATGTAACCAACACCTTCTCCATGTGTGGAGAGGGTCCTATTTATACCCCATGCCTACATAATGGCGTGTGGACTTCTATCTTGGGCCTGGCTTGGCTTGTCTTGGGTTTTAAGCCTGAAACATGGAAAATATTAGCTTAAAGTTCAAGCCCGTTAAACCCGACTAGCCTATTACATAACAACACTAATTACGACTAAGACGGTCGATAACAGTCTTGTTTGACTTATATAATAAGGCTAACACAAGCTTATATACATTTCAAAGTCAACATAAGCCGAGTCCTACAATATTTGACACAAAATACTTCAGTTAGAATATGAACATACCAACTCTTTCCCGTTTTATCTTTGACTTGCTTCTTTAGTATCTTGTTTACCTTTTTGGGGTAGTTAGGTGGAACAAACAACCCATCAATGAGTTCCAGTTGGGCTTATATACCAAACTACATTTTGATACGTTTTAAGAATTGTCATTTGACACACTTTTAGTACCAAATAAAAGAGATGAAACTTGTAGTTCCAAAGATAGACCAATATGTTTCTTATCTTCAAGCATTCTATTTCATATGAGAAAGCATTATTGTTAGCCTCTGCTTTGAGTATAATAAACATATATGAACAATAAACTTGTATCCAAGACGACAAAATTTTCAAACACGAAATGAACCAAGCACGAGAAGTTTTGATGTGGGATTTTTTTTCACTAACCAACTGGTCATGTGTAAGCACCTCTTTCCCATCTTGCAATAAATTTTTATCCATTTAAGATACAACACAATCGTTTGATTATAATTCGATCAACATGGCGCTGTTACAAAATGAGTAAATTATATTTATTCCCTAGCGGCCTCTTTGGCAATTGTATTTTAAGATAGGGAATTGATAAGGTGTTATTTTATACACTATTTCAGGGTCATTTAACGCCTTAAATCATGAAAATATGCCCATATTATGTGCTTAATCATTTGTTTTCATGTTTTTAGCACTTGGATGACATTTGGAGGAAATACACGTGACTTGGGCTCATTTGGAGAAAAAACGGACAAGACTACGGACCTACACCAAATCTCTTGAAGAATTATGCATACAGAGCATGGAGATGGCGTCACAAGCATAAAGCGACGTCGTCGTGATCTATCTAGTGATGGCGTTAGAAAAATAACGACGACGTCAGGATGTAAACGACTTAAATCAGACCAAGAAGATTCTACAACTGGACGCCGTCGTGATGATTTCTCTCTATATATACAATACCGGATTTAGGGTTTTAAGTGTGTAACTTTGTATAACTTTTAGGGAGTCGAACCCTAAGTATTTTGTCAGCTTTTAGGCTGTCTTTAGGGCTTAAACACCCTATTGTAACTGACCTTAATCTATGTTTTAATCAAGTAAGATTATTTATCTTTAATCATTGAATATGTCTATGTGTTGTTTGATTGATCTATGTTCTTGCTTCGTTTATAACATGTTAGACAAAACCCTCCCTTTTTATTTATGATTGCATGAAAATTGGATTGTAGATCCTTTTGTTGTTGCTTCTTATGATGAATGTGCGCGTTAGGCTTTAGAAAACTAACCATAAGATATTAAATTGGCATAGACGTCTAGGGAAATGCGAGAAGTGTAGAAAGGATACCATCTAGTAACAGTATTCATACTACCTTACCCAAAATATGGTTGATCCCACTTAAGATATTTCAACTGCATTTAATATACTATTAGGGGCCTTGTAATAGTCTTCATACTACCTTACTTGTGCGTTGCCTTAACGGAATATTAAATAGACGGCAGGTTCGTGTAATTCGTTCATGATTTAGGAAATACTTACACAGATCATCACGAGTGTGACAAGGCAACAAGATTAGGATAAGCAATCTAATGAGTAATGCATGATTAAGTAAATACATTATCTTATCATAAAGTTATACCAGTATTATAGATTATATTTAGTTTAATTAATTAGTTAATTAAACAACCTCTCAAAACCATTGATTTTATTGTTTTCTATAAAATATAAAAATACAAAAATAATCTCCTTTCAATCCCGTAGATCTCGGCTAAGCCCTGTTCGAGCCTTCTTAACCTATTCTCCTAGAGAACGATAACAACCCCCGAGTCTTGCCTATACTATGCTACAACGATTAGGTACACTGCCTAGGGAGTTGTAAAACTTCTTGTTGAAGTCTAACGACAACACCATGAAGTTTTTGGCGCCGCTGCGTGGGGAATAGTTAGGTTTCGAACTTAGTTTAGCTTAGTTCTACTCACTTAAATCCTTTCATGTGAGATTTTATTTCTGTTATATTAGCTTTCTTGTAGTTTATCTTTACTTCGTGTTATTTGTTTCGTAAATCATTCTCGTTAACCATCATGGGAGACGAAAATTCAAACCGACCCCGTAACTTATGAGATTCCTCCTGACCTAGCCACGAGGGCTACCGCAATGCCATTGAGCTTCTCGAGGGAGCCAAGGTGTCCTCCCTGCGATCTGGCACCATCCGGTTGGTGCAAAACGGATGCGATTTTCACAGACTTATGTTCGAAGACCCGATCTAACATCTTAAGGACTTTCTTAGGATTGTAGATTCCATTGACCTTAATGGTACTACAAGAAATACCACTCGTTTGCATCTATTCTGCTTTTATGTAAGAAAAGTCTTTGAAGACGATTTCTACTAGCCACATATCTTCCACGATGCATGTCGGCTGGTCCAAGTTTGCGATGCATGTCAACGAGCCGGCAACATCTCTTCAAGAGACGAAACACCTCAAAAGTACCTCCAAGTCTACGAAATATTCGATGTTTAGGGAATAGACTTTATGGGACCTTTCCCCTTATTAAACGGAAACAAATACATCCTAGTAGCTATAGACTATGTATCAAAATAGGTAGAGGCTCAAGCCTTTCCCACCAGTGATGCTCGGAACGTAGTAAACTTCCTCAAGAGACTATTCATATAATTTAGAATACCAAAGGCCCTTGTTAGTGATAGGGGTACTCATTTATGCAACTACCAGATGGAGAAAGCAATGAAAAGTTATGGAGTAGTTCACCTATTCTCCACCGCATATCACCCTCAAACAAACGGGCAGGTCAAAAACACAAACCGAGCAATAAAGCGTATCCTAAAGAAAACCATAGGGAACAACAGGAAAGATCGGTCCTACAAATTAGATGATGCATTATGGGCATTCCGGACAACATTTAAAACCCCTTTAGGAACAACCCCATTTAGAATAATCTACGGCAAGGCATGCCATCTTCCCGTTGAATTAGAGCACAAAGCCTACTGGGCCATTAAGAATTGCAATATGGACCTTACGAAAGCTGGGTCAAACCGGTTCTTACAGATTAATGAGCTGGACGATATGAGTCTCGATGCTTACGAATCATCCATCTCATATAAGGAGAGAACAAAAAGATGGCACGATAAACGGATAAAAGTAACAACTAACTATTAAAGAGGTGATAAGGTACTTCTCTTCAATTTACGTTTAAGGTTGTTCCCCGAGAAACTAAAGTCGAGATGGTACGGGCCATTTTCGGTGAGTAACGACATGAAAAATGGCACAATTGAGATGTATGATGAAGAGGGGAATAAATTCATCGTGAATAAACAACGGGTGAAACCATATCAAAAAAACCTATTGGACACCAACAGAGATGGCGATATAACACTGGAGGATGTAGGAGAAGTCACGTAAGAACGTGTGACTTCGAGTCTAGCTACAAGACTCATAAATAAAGAAAATTGCTTTTTGGGAGGCAACCCAATATTTACTTTCCCGCATTTAGGAGTATCGTATGTTTTATTATTTATTGTTTGTTTTATTATGTTTGAATGAATTTTGTAATCATGCTTTGTTTTTTTTAGCTTCGTCTTATCTACAATCAAAGGTATTTTGCATAAAACAAGTGTAGGGGGAAATATCCGGTTTTTAGAACCAAATTCAAACATTTAAAATAAATCGTTTAGACTAATTCGCGTCAGTTTCGAGTCATATGATTGTATTGACTAATCTCAGGTTTCATGGAGCAATTTCATACAGGAAATAACTTATATAATCGAGTGCAGGAAATTTGTCAAAGAAAACGAAATAAAAATTTTGCTCAGAGCTTGGAGACGGCGTCAGGATTCATCCTGACGGCGTCGTGAGCCTTGCTATAGGAAAATTTGAAAATTTTCAAGTATTTTCGAAAAATAATTTGCACAACATTTAAATATATAATTCTTTTATAAACCTACGATTATATCATTAATCTTATCCTATCTTTACTGCTTTCGTAGAGTCAAAACCCTAAACTCTCATTGTATTTATATCTATCCCGCCAATTTTATGCTTGGTGTAGTTGTCTTTGTCTTTGATTACAGGTTATATTTGATAATAAGAAGCTTGGAAGTTCTTAGGAAGTTTTCATTAGACGATTCTTGGAGGATGATCTAACCAGTTATCGCATGTTTCTTCTCCATTATTGAGTAAACTAGGAGAGTACTAGTTTCTTTTACTTGTTTTCTTTTCCCTTTATTCATTTTTATAGGTAATTCTATAGAACATTAGGGACAATGTCAACCTAATGAAGGGGAAAATAAGCCTTAAAAACTATTCCTTCATTTTCCATTTGCTTATTCCTTAAAATGATTGGTAATATATCAAAACATAGCATAAAAAGGTAATTTTGACTCAAATTTAAAATTTTTTATGACACATACCATGAAAACTGAAGTATTAATAGCGTCTCATGATAGGAATGTGTATGACTAGCACAGAAACCCTCAAAATTCCACCCCAAAAGATCGAGTTTGCTTTAGATCTATAGGAAATCGGGTAATCCTTAGTGATACCCAAGATAGTTTTATACCTTTAGCTTTCGTCGATTTAATGTCGAATGAAAGTCAAATGTGTTATATCTGTCGTTACGGAGTGTACGGATGGTCGCCCCTTTATCGCCTTTTCTGGAGCATTGGTATCGGTATCAAATTATATGAGTATACCGGTAGTATACTAAATTCTAGAACTTGTTTTTGTGATGCATCCCAAGACCGCATAGTAAGTATTAGGATTTGCTAGATAAGAGGCACTAGGATTAACCCATGTTTTAAACCTGCAATTGTTATTATAGTCACATCAACTATATAACTGTCCCGCACCTTTGCCATGCACTCACTTTTAGTGCAGGATACCCCTAGTACAACCCTCTGAGCCTATCCTTTTTCACGGTTCTCGTAATTTTTTGGTTAAGCCGGACTATTAATGAAGAGCATTGTTAACCCTTAAACCAATCGTTACACCCAAATCGTCTTAGCCTACCTTGTGTGTACTCACTTTTAGTACATTATTGTTTTAACCCAAGTTAATTATTTGAGTACACGGTTGCTAAGTTCTTATCCTTGTAAATACTATTTTGGGACGATTAGGATTCATGATAGTATTCATCTTATGAAGAATTAGGAAAGAAGTAATTTATTACCCCCAATAGAGCTCAATAAGCTCCATGTTATTTTGATCCACCTCAAATCGGGTCATTAATTAGATTGTAAATAATCGAGTATGTAAAAGTTCAAGTGTAGGGGTGTATCTATAAACCCCCATGATGTATTATATGTTTAAGCAATGGCAGGGCAAAAGTGTACGAAAAAAAATGTATATAAAAAAAAGTGAAAAAAATGTACGGGCTGCCATTTGCTTATGATTATGTTTATATTAGAGTCAAGAAAAGAAAAAGAAAGAGATTGGTGTAGAGTTTTATAAAGTTTGTATATATTGTCCGAGTCCTTGGCTTAGCAACCAAACCAACATGTATTTGTATAAATAATTAGCTACCCCTTCCACTCCAAATTCACCCAAAGTCGCCACCCAAATATATCCCATCCGTTTCCATTTTTCATAATGTTATCTTACACCTACACCCCATAACCCTTTAAAAGACCTCTTTAATAGTAATGAATAATGCTTGCGCCTCAAGCGGTGAAAGTTTTTGATCATTACCAAGCCTATTGTAATTTATAATGCTATGACAGTATGAGTGTTGATTTTTGTTTCCCCTTATTAATAATTTATTATACACCCGAGTGAAACAGAGAATCCTAAACACTTATGTGAGGTGCTAGTATATACTTTCCGTGCTTTTAATTACGAGGTCTAAAAGGTTGTGTAGTAAAATACTTTTAAAGAGTAGGTTAAATGACCCAAATATTGCTATTGTCTAGGTAGAAAATCCCATTTTCTTGAGGACAAGCAAATCCCAAGTGTAGGGGGGATTTTGATGAGTGTCATTTTATACACTATTTCGGGGATCATTTAAAAAGAAAAAATTAAAGTATAAAAATTTAGAAAAATGGGTCAGGATGTGGGATATAACCCCTAAATTATGCAAAATATGCCCACATTATATGCTTAATCTTTGTTTTTAGTTTTAGCACTTGGATGGCTTTAGAGGAAATGCCACCTGACTAGGGCTCATTGGAAAGAGAACTATGACAAGATTACGGACCTACACCAAATCTCATAATGACTATTGGGATTCTTGATTTGATGAGACAAAATGAATAAAAGAATGAAAAAAAAAGGATCAAAGTTGTGTCATCATTATAAAACTCTACAAGCTGGTGGAGAAATATGAAGATTAGGATCAAATGAAAAACTCAAAACAGATAATGAACGTAATTTAAAGGATCAAAGTCGTCATTATAAAACTCTACAGGATAATGATTAGAGAAAGAAACATATTAATATAATGGTGGATATGTTAATGTAATTTAAAATAGTATTCCCTTATCTATTATTGATTTACTTCCTTTGTAAGTCATGATCTCTCCCTATATAAAAAGATCATAGACATAGGTTATAGTAGACATCCATCATAAAACTAAGCTCTCCCAATGAGAGATCTAGAATAGTTACATAGCATAGTCGACTGATTAGAGTCGAATAGTACACCATAGTTAGTTGGTGTAGCCCCAAATTATAGTTGGGGTAATAGGGAAACGTTCAATAAAGAAAACCTTGTGATAACTTTGATTGTGTTCTTTATTATTCCGTTGTGTGTTATCAATCATTGTTATTGTTCATCCTAGATATATAAGATCTAATCAATCTTGAGCTTTAAACGATTTTATCAATTGGTATCAGAGCAAGGTTGCTCTTGATCTAGGATCTACAAGGTTTTTAAAGAAACGTAAAAACCCTAATTTTCAAGAAATCGATGTGGTTAAAAAGTTTATGGGTTTTTATGTTAAATGCAATAATGATGTTTAAATGATCGTCCTCTCGACCTATAAATGGTAATGACAAAACGATTTTTAATCATTGTTATTATGTATAAAGGGTTTCTTGTTTCTGATCTCATTATTCGTATTACAAGAAGCATCAAGATCGTGTGTGGCTGTTCTTGTATAAGTCATCTTGATTTTAAGAGATCTAGGGCATACATGGTTTTATTATTAGTGGCTCGTGTTAGATCTGTGTTCATCTTGTTTGTATGGCGTGTAGATTTGTGCAAAGAGCACGGTTCATAGTTTATTGTTCATAGCCAGATTGCGTGGAGAAGAAAAATATGTTTAAAACCCCTAATAGTTGTTTTTGTTACAAGGAAGAAGGACAACAGTTGCTTTTTTATAAAGATTCCGTTGATAATTGGCAAGATAAAAAGATCTGATTTAAATGAAACTGGTGAAGAATCTGACATAAACACATATGAATTTTGTCGTTGGTACGACGAACATGGAACCACAGTGATTTTGGGTTGCTCTGATGTAATGGATGCAAACCCTAATTTGTTATAGCCTGGAAGACAATTCTGTGATATGTTCGATGTTTTTAACAAGGTAAAGGTTTGCTTGGGCTCAAGTTCAAAAGCATGAGGTTTAATTGTATCGGCCCATAAAAGATTAATGTTGCAAATACATTAGTGCTGCTGTTGCTAATAAGTGTTCATGTATATTACAAACAGTATTATGTTAATATTGTTCGGGATTTAAGAAGATTAATACTCTTTGGCAAAAAGAAGGCAAAAGCAAGTTACTACTATTCTATAATAACTGGTACAAGCAAAGCAAATCCGTATTGTCATATAAAGCAGATTGTAAACGTATTCAAGAATAATGTATATTTATTGTACTGCTGAATGCTATTGGGATTTTAAGTTAAAACTACTATTGGCTCATGTTATTTGTCAACAGAAAGTCGAGAGTATTGCTCATGTTAAAACTAGTTCGAATCAACAATAAAGGTTAGTACTGTTGGATGTTTGTACTGCTACACTTGAATGTTTGTACTGCCTTTGTCATCCGAGAAAGATTTGTACTGCTAGTGTCATCCGATAAATTATTACAGCTGCTTGTATTGATCGATAATCAACAGTACTTATTTTTTTCGCTGATTTGGATTCTTGGAACAGAACTATTTTTTCAAATAGTTTATTCCTTATTGGAGTTTATATGACTCGTTTGGAGATTATTTGAAGATTGATTACAAGACAGTTGATTATTGCTTAATTTATTGTTGTAGTTGGTTTACATCACAGTTGCTTTCCTTATCATATCTTAAAGTTATGGTTGCTTTTAAGAATAACTTGTTCGTAGCTTAAATGGTGTTGACGAAGACTTGTCAATCTAGCAAAGTGTGATGATTTTTGCTATTAAGGTGCTCAATGCTCACAATGATGCTATCCGTAGTGTGTATCTCATAGAAGATGAGGATTTTGTCAAGAGGCTGCGGTCTACTTATATTTCACATATTTATTTATAAATTCGATGTCACGTGGATAGTGCAAGACATAAGACACAAGTTTGGGAGATTCAACTTCTTCATCAAATTCGTTTTAACTCATTTTCTTCATCATGATCACTACATAAGCCTACAGAGTTCTGAGATTCAAGAGATGGTAAACATATGGTTTCAATATATAGAAGCTTATTGATTAAATGTTTTAAACCATCTACATGCTCCACATGAGGGGAATGTAACGTTACTACTGCTAGTCATTTATTACTAATGCTAGTTTATATTTCTACTACTCAAAGTCATTTTTCGTATTATGCTTCATGGCGGGTATTTTGAGTATTAGAAGGCTGGATTAGTAGTTGTGGTATATGGTTTATAGCTGTTATGATCCAAGTTGCATATCTACTAGACGACACCTAATGGATAAGACAAAAATGGGAAGAAATTACAGTTTTATTGATTTGCAGCTTATTATTGTGTGGTGACATGTTCAAGAGATCTTAATCAAGTGAAGCATTAATATTATGTTTCATTTTAAGGAGATGAATACATCTCAACTTCTCCTAGTTAAGGGGAAGTTCGTACGCCGACCTTATTTGTTTTGTACATCATCAAATTAGTGGAAGATTGTTGGGATTCTTCATTTGATGAGACAAAATGAATAAAAGAATGAAACAAAAGGATCAAAGTCGTCATTATAAAACTCTACCAGCGGTGGAGGAAATACGAAGATTGGTCAAATATTCTAACCATGATAATGATTAGGAAACAAATTAATGTGGTTAGAATGTAATTTACATAGTTTCCTATCTATTGATTTACTTTCCTTTGTAAGTCATGATCTCTCCCTATATAAAGAGATCATAGACATAGGTTTTTAGACTCCATAACCATAGAAACTAGAGCACTCCTAATGAAGTCTAGATAGTTACATACATAGTCGACGATTAAAGTACGAATAGTACACCAATTAGTTGGTGTAAAGCCGCCAAATTATAGTTGGTGTAATTAGGGAAACGTTCAATAAGAAGTAAAACCTTGAGATACACTTTGATTGTGTTTTTTATATTCCCTGCGTGTTATCAATCATAGTTATTTTTTTCATCCAAGATAATAAAGATCAAATCACATCTTGAGCTTTAAACGATCTTATCAACTGTTGCAAACAGTGGCCGGAGACGGCGTCGTAAGCATAAAACGACGCCGTCGTGATCAATCTAGTAACGGCGTCAGGACGTGGCCGTCTTAAAGAGGATCTAGAATCGTCTACGTGGCGACGGCGTCAGGATTGCAAAGCGACATCGTCGCGTCGACAACTCTATAAATATAAATCCATTTTTAGGGTTTTAGTGTGTAACTTTGGGATAATTTTATATAACCCTAGGGAGACGAACCCTAGTCATTTTAGGAGCTTTACAGGTCGTTTTTAGGGCCTCAAAACCCTATTGTACTACCTTGAATCTATGTTTTAATCAAGTAAGGTTATTTATCTTTAATCATTCAATATGTCTATGTGTTGTTTGATTAATTTATTTTCTTGCTTTATTTATAACATGCGAGGCTAAACCCTCCTTTGTATTTATCTATGATTGCATGAAACTTAGGTTGTAGATACTTTTGATGTCGCTTCTTGTTGATGAATGTGCGCGTTAGGCTTTAGAAAACCAGTCTTTGTCTGTATCGCTGTTGATATGTCTAGGAAAATGTGAGTAGTGTAGAAAGGATACCATCGGTAACAGTCTTCATACTACCTTACCCACTAAATGGATGATCCCTCTTAAGTTATTTCACACGCATTTAATATAATCTTAGGGGCCTTGTAATAGTATTCATACTACCTAACTTGTGCGTTGCCTTAACGGAATATTAAATAGACTGCGGGTTCGTGTAATCTGTT
>BQNB010193817.1:0-11504 GCA_026074375.1 Tanacetum coccineum
GTTATCAGAATTGGACACATACCCCATTAGAGCAAGTTGCTCAAAAAATTTTGAAGTAGGCAAAGTACTAATACCATCAGAAATTTCTAACTTGAGATGTCTTCTAATAGATGCCTCAGAAATAACCTTGACTTTTTCATCTATTGTAGCAGTGATTTCCATGTCTCCATTCTCAAGTGTGCTTGCAAAAGCAGTTTGCCAAAACTGTTCTATGAGAGAGACATAAATAGTTAGACTTTCAGTAAGGGCATACCTAATGTGACTTGTGGTGAGAAAATCAATTATTTGATAAAATCTTTCACTTCCTTCTGACTTCTGTAAGTAGGCAACCATGTTGTGCTTGTCGCAAAAATCCAAATTCGCCATTTGATGGAGAGAAGTTAGATTAGGGTTCTGGGATATGTTTTTATATTAGAGTATGTGAGCTTGGCAAAGTTAATTGAGATTATATAGAGAGCACTTAGGGTTTTGATTTGACCGACTAAATGAAATTTGTTCGTATCTTGAAGAAAGCTTATGATTTTATAGAAAGATCATGAATTCTTCAAATTAGTCAAACCTATAGACGAAGTTGTTGGCGGAAATTTTGCAACGGTTATATTTAATTAAGGAAATTATGTTATGCCTTAAACAGTACTAACGATCACCCACCAGTATTAATTTTAGCCTAACAATACTAACTTTAAGTCCAGCCGTATTAACTTTACCCAACAGTATTAAGATATTCCTGGCAGTACTAACTTAATACTGGCAGTGTTAAGTTTCTGCCTAGCAGTATCAACTCCAATTTTGTACCAACAAGCATTTCTATCATAAATTTAGATTCTCACAATCTCTCTTTCTGTCAGCTTACCAAATCTCTCATTTCTTTTTCTCACCAATTCACTCTTCCTGTTTATATCACACAACTCTCTTTCTATTTTTTAGCTCACTATATCTCTCTTTTCTTTTTCTCACCAATTTACTCTTTTTGTTTTTATCAATGTTCCATCAATTCCATTAGTTTCATGTTGTCCTCCCCACTTCCAAGTGTGTTAACTCTTGAGAGAGATGGATCATTGGACTGTTTAGATGCAGTCTCAAATCTAATTTAAGCTTCTACACTCCCAATATGGTATCTTGGCACCTAGGACCACTACCTGAACCAGTTCCTTAAGGAAAAGATTCATTAAGTGTTGCCATGGATTGGCTCCTATTAATGTTACCACTGTCCCGCTCTGCTTTTAAGCTGGAAGCAGTAGTGGCAGCCCTTTCGATTCTGTCTTCCCACTCCTTATAGACAGTCTCATCTGCAACAAGGTGAATAGGTCCACTAGACTGAGATATCTCAATGGTCCTTTTGGCTTTCCTAGGTTTTTGAGTCTTTTTGGGTTAAGATTGTGATAGAACAGTGATTGGTTCAAGATTAGATAGTGATACATTTATGGATGTGTGTTGGGGTTCAGTGGGATTTCCTAACCCTTCACCCACTTCTGCTTAATGATACATTCCTTTCATCTAATCTTAATTAACCTTCCCTCAAACAATACTTCAGAGATTAAGTAATCTAATGCTAGCAATCAGAAAGTTAAACCTGCTAACATCAAAAGCCTTTGTAAGAAAATCTACAACATTGTGATCTGTGTGAATCTTGATCACTTGAATTAACTTCTTCTCATAAGAATCTCTGATGAAATGGTGCCTTATTTCAATGTGCTTGGTTTTAGAATGAAACACAAGATTCTTCACAATACAAATGGTGCTTTCATTATCAATGTGAATCTTGGTGTTCATGAAGTTAAACCCATAATCAATCATTTGATTTTGGATCCATAACACCTACCCACAACAATTAGCAGTAGCAACAAACTCTGCTTCAGTAGTAGAACTGGAAACTATAGCTGCTTCTTGCATTGCCATGAAATCAACCTTTTGCTAAGAAATTGACAACCTCTTGTTATGGATTTCCTGTCAAGGCTGGCTCCAGCATAATCACTATCAATGAAAGCTTCCAAGTCAAATGGTGAATCCCTAGGATACCAAAGGCCCAATTTAGACTGTCCTTTTAAGTATCTAAAGATCCTCTTCACTACATGAAGGTGTGAAACTTTAGGAGTAACTTGGAACCTTGCACAGGCACAAACAACAAACATTATGTTAGGCCTAGAAGCTGTTAAGTACATCAATGATCCAATCATTGATATATATAAGTGAACATCCACATCCTCAACTTCTTCATTCTTGTTTAATGCCTTGTTAGTCTCTATTGGAGTGCTTGTTGCCTTTATAGTGAAAAAATCAAACTTCTTCAATATATTAGCCATATACTTGTCTTGGCTGATGAAGATTCCATCAACTTTTTGCATGACTTGCAATCCTAAGAAGAAAGTGAGCTCCCCCATAGAACTCATCTAAAATCTCTTGTGCATCATCTGCTCAAATTCAACATACAAAGACTTCTTTGTAGACCCAACGATGATATCATCAACATACACCTGTACTAATAGGATATCACCTCTGTCCTTCTTGATGAACAAAGTTTTATCTATAGTGCCTCTTTTGTATTCATTTTCCAATAAGTAGGTAGACAAGGTCACATACCAGGCTCTAGGAGCTTGATGTAGACCATATAAAACATTTTCTATCTTATAAACCTTATCAGAGAACTGTGGATCTTCAAAACCAAGAGGTTGACACACATACACCTCCTCTTTAATAGTACCATACAAAAAGGCACTCTTCACATCTATCTGGTACACAATAAATCCCATAAATGATGCATAGGCAAAAAATAACCTAATTGCTTCAATCCTAGCAACCGGAGCAAAAACCTCATCATAATCAATTTCTTCTTCTTGGGTATAACCTTGTGCAACCAGTCTTGCTTTGTGTCTAACTACAATTCCTTTCTCATCTTTCTTGTTTCTATACACCCACTTAGTTCTAACAGCCCTCTTGCCTTTTGGAAGATCTACCAAAGTCCAAACCTTTTGAAGTTTAAATTGCAGAAGCTCCTCTTGCATTGCTTCTATCCAGCTTGGATCTGTCAAAGCTTGAATCACCTTCTTGGGTTCTATTTATGAGAGAGAAAAGGCAAATAAGCAGTTCTGATAATCTTTGTGATTTGTTCTCCTCTGCCTTTTGATGTAACTGACCATAGCATGTTCTTCTGTAATCTTGGTCATCCTCCTTGTTTGAGTAGCTGAATTTATGTCTCTATTGATCTGGTCTTTAGGTTGATCCTTGTGAATTCTAGTTATGGGAATAGGACTGATATTCATGGTGATTTCCAAGTTGTTAAGGTCAGCCTCTGCACCTACATCTTCATCATCATATGCACCACTAAAGATACCAGTTGCTTCCAAAGATTGCATACTTGGATCATTAGAAATAGGACTAGCAGTATCAATATTTGAGCTACCAGTATTAATATTTTTATTGGAAGTATTAATGCTTGGCCTAGCAGTATTAATATCTTGAGTACTGCTATCAATCCTTTCTTGATCATCAACATTATCAAAACCTTGTCCAGTAGCACTAACAGATGGATTAACAGTAAAAACTCTGTTAGTGTTGTTAGCAAAACCTTCTTTCTGTTGAACAAGCAAATTATCCAATTCAGCTCTAAAATCTTACACATGCTGGTCATCTTCTTTATTTGTAGCTCCTTTTTCCTTTTCTTGACCATTTCTTTCACTTAAATCATTATCTCCTTTTCCTAGTACCTCATCAGCATCCTTATTATCTATACACTAAGAACTTGAAGAGAGTGAAGAATTAGAAAGCATGAGTGGTAGCAGTATGTATTCATGATCAGATGCTTTCTCCTGTCCAGTTTGCCCTGTATTAACATTTGTCTCTATACCTGCATCACCATTAGTTTGATTTACTGCAGTAACTGGCTTATAATTCATAGATTTTGTCAGTGAATCAATATGAAAGAGCCATTCTGGACCATTCCCTGCAACATTAGGTTTGTTTTCAAGAAAGTTTATATGCAGATTCTCCTCTACCTTCCTAGTTCTAGTGTTAAATACCCTAAAAGCCTTGTTATTTATAGAGTATCCAACCAAGAACCCCTCATCAGCCTTCCCATCAAATTTGCCTAGGGATCTTAAGGTTCATTTAAGAATAGTCACAGGACACACATAAGGTATCATAAAGCTCTATACTAGGTGGTTTTTGCTCAAGTCAATAGTTCATAAGGTGTTCTTGTTGTGAGGCTTGGTTTACTAGAAACCCTATTCTAAAACTCATAACAAGGAGGTATTTATAGCTGCTGGCAGCCCAAAGATATAGTAGGTTAGGTAATAATTAATCTGCTAGCATAGTCCTAGCTGCTCTATTAGTGCCCTATCTTAC
This sequence comes from Tanacetum coccineum, assembly GCA_026074375.1. Taxonomy (NCBI): domain Eukaryota; kingdom Viridiplantae; phylum Streptophyta; class Magnoliopsida; order Asterales; family Asteraceae; genus Tanacetum; species Tanacetum coccineum. Next base: position 4,342 of record BQNB010193817.1, read on the forward strand.
TTTCAGAAAATCCTTTTTATTGGGAGTTCTGGCAACACTTAATACGCCCTCTTTATCCGTTTACCCACAGAATAGTTCTTGTCATTATTCTTAAACTTTTTCCAATGGTACATCTGATGAAGTTTAACTTTATGATTTATTTTGATTTTCTATGCCTAGTGTAATAAGAAGTGTTTATGTGGATGCCGCCACTTAGTCTCCATCCTTTGTGACCAAAAAGAAAACAAACTTAAAACCCTACTATAGTCATCAGTTAACAACAAGTCGGAATTGTATATCTTGTGATTGATACTCCTTACAAATGTTGGACTAAATAAGTCAATATTGCAACAGAATTTGTAAGGTGATGGCAGATTGAGCTTACAAGTTTGGTCTTAGAAGAGGCTTTGTGTTGCTTTTTAGTCTGACAAGCAACACAAGATATGGTCATTTTAAAAGCTTATGGAAGGTAAGCCTCTACACAAGGTTTTCCCTTCACAAGTTTGTTCTTAGTTATTTTAAAGTTTATATGGACCATGCCTCTCCTATGCCAATATAAAATTAGATCATATATTATATCCTTTGCAAATAAAACAATCAAACCTCTGATTGGAAACAACAGATTCTTTAGTATCAATAACTGTACATGTTGTTCTGTTTGGGAACTTTAAGCAGACTTGACTGTGTCATCAAGTAGCTTAATGTCAGAGATAGAACAAGACATCAGTCTCAGTTAAAGGACATTGTTGTTTTCTTGTCTCACATTTGTGAGATAGAGAAAGGTTTTAAACTTAAGTTTCCTTTACGCAAAGGTATTGTACGATCGTGCAAAGTCTAATTTCACGGTTCAGTCCTAATTTTACCTTTCCAGTATTTTTACCTCTTTAGGACTTCTTAAAATGACACATATCCACCTTTCAATGTCAATATATCAATAAGGAGAAGGACTTTATTCCCATAGTTCAAGTTGCCGAGAGCACTCACTATCAAAAATCCCTTGATCCTGTAAAGCATATTGTGGATTACCCTGTACTCAAAATAAGAGAATTAGTTTCTCTGGGGACCCAAGTCCAGTTTTTTTTTTTATGCTTGAGTCTGCCTGGAGGTTCAACATGGTTCAAATCTTTTAGGCATGTTGATGATCCACTGTCTTTGGAAGATATGGTAAATTACATTTAACTGTTGGGTCTCCAAACATCAGATGCTGAGACCTCTTAACAGCATTTTCCCTTTTTCCCTTAATGTTACTAACTAGTTACTTTGGCCTACTCAGATAGTTACATTATTAACCTTAGCAGGTATAATTCTTTTTTATTAGAAAATGATACATTTTTAGCTAATGATTTTGGTTAAATGAGGCCTTCTCAAATGGTTTGAATGGTGCTGTTAAGAATAAGAATATGTTGGGGTTGAGGCAGCATTCTCTTTTTGTTTAGTTGCAGAGTATTAACATGCTCGCAGTACTAATTTGATGTTACTGCTCTTGGAAGAGCTTTTGCCTTTAGCAGTATTATTTGGCTCTAGTCCAGGACTTTGTTCATCTTCAAAGTCTAATTTCCCAGTCCTAATTTTACCTTTTCCAGTAATTTTACCTCCTTTAGGACTTCTTACAAATGCAACAAATCCACCATCAATGTCAATATAATCTATAAGGCAGGACTTATTCCCAGTCATATGCCTAGAGCATCCACTATCAAAAATCCCTTGATCCTGTAAAGCATATTGTGGATTACCCTGTACTCAAAATAAGAGAATTAGTTTCTCTTGGGGACCCAAGCCATTACTGACTTGAGTCTGCCTTGAGGATCAACATGGTCAAATCTTTTAGGCATGTATGATCCACTGTCTTTGGAGATATGGTAAATTACTTTACCTGTTGGTCTCCAAATCAGCATGCTGAGGACTTAACAGCATTTTCCCTTTTCCCTTAATAGTACTAACTAGTACTTCTGGCCCAACAGTAGTTACATTATTAACCTTAGCAGTATAATCTTTTTTATTAAAATGATTCATTTTAGCTACTGATTTTTGGTTAAAAGGCCTTCTCAATGGTGAATGTGCTTTAAAATAAGAATATTTTGTGGGTGATGCAGCATTCACTTTTTGTTTAAGTGCAGCAGTATTAACATGCCTCGCAGTACTAATTGATGTTACTGCTCTTGGAGAGCTTTGCTTAGCAGTATTAATTGGCACTAGTCCAGACTTTGTTGCAACTGTTGTTGGAATAAAATTCCTTTTAGGATGTGGGTGAGTAAATTTATTTTGGTGGTTCACCCTCTAAGCATTGTTCCATACTGGTCGAATTTCCCTTTGACCAATAACCCTTCCTATATTATTCAACACTAGGTTTTTTACTATTTTCTTGTCATGAAAATCACAGTCTTTGATTAAATGGTTGAAACTCCCATATACAAAACAAGCTTTCTTTATAAACTCAAAATCATTTCCTAGTTTCTGAGTCATCATTCCATTTCAGTTTCTTTTATTATCCCTAGGACTTTGAATTTTTCTAAGGTTTTCAGCTTGCCTATATGTGTGTTGTTCATTAACAGATTTCCTAGTATTTTCATCTGATTTAACAAAATTGATTTTAGCATAACTAGGTTTATTCTGTTCAAATGAAGGTCTAATCACACAATCATCGTCACTATCAGACGCCCACTCTTCAATGATAGGAGCACTAGACCTAACATCTTTAGGTTGTTCTAAACTATCCTTACTAGACTTAGATGCTGTTGATTCAATTCTAGGCACACTAGAGATAGTTTCACTCACATTAGTTTTATAGACAAAATCATCTAATCGGGTAAAGGATAAGTCAGGTCTTAAGGGCATGTAGTTCCCAATGTAAGGAGGGGGCATTGTATGATATCCCTCAACCTTCTTAAACCTATCATTTACTTGATTATTTTCCTCTTCAATCTCATTCACACTACTATCAGATGCACTTTCAAACACTTCACTTTTATTCAGATGACAATCATGCAATTCATTTTCATTCATTTGACTATCAAAACCAACAACAGACTTGTTATTAATACTTATTTGACTGTTTATCAGTTTAGTTAGCTTTATGGATGATGTTTCAAACTTTTCTAATTTTAGTTTGAAATCATCTTTTTCTCTTAAAGCCTCTACTAACTGATTTTTAAGCTCTGTTTCTGAATTATCTCTTACCTTATCATCATATTTCAAAAATGAAATGTCTTCCTCATAAACACCTTCATTTTTTTTATGAACAACAATTCTAGCTTCTAATGATTCTAAGCCTAATTGATAACCTATAATTTCTAGATTATATTTTTTTAAGAGCATCACGTTGTTGATCATACTATTTTTGAAGAGTTTCATATGATTTTAAGCAATCTTTAGAGCAAATATGTACCTTAGAGTCTGAACTTAATGAACTGGATGAACCTGAAGACAAATGGGCCATTAGAGCAAAGTCCGTGGGTCCTTCTTCTGCCTCAAAGCTCCAATCATACCACCTATCCCATCTTGAACAACCAAGGAATTTATAGGAGTCTCCACCGGTATAATCCTTCTTGGAGCATCTCCATTTCTATTCCCCTAATTTCTTGGTGCCCTGCATTCTCTAGCAAAGTGACCTCTCATGTGGCAGTTGTAACATTCAACCTTTGTCTTATTAAAGCCAACAGTTTCTTTGCCATTGAAATTTAGATTCCTTGTCTTCTTTAAGAATCTCTTCACCCTCAAGGTAAGCATGGCCACTTGCCATTTGAGATCCATCTCTTCAAGATCATCAGTATCAATCTGCTTTAGATCATCATTATCCAACTGTGGACTATTAGATTGATTGACAAAGAAGGAAAACAAGACATCATTAGCATAGGTTGAGGAAGAAGCTTGTCCCTTTGACCTAATAGCAGGAACATCATGAGCAGTATTAGCTGCTTCATTAGTACTGCTAGTATCATCTGAAGATACAAAAGCCACATTCTGAGAGTTTGAGTTTGAGATTGATTGGCTTTTAATCTCAGCTTCATATACCTTCAAATTATTGTACAAATCATTCATGCTCAACTCATCTAGATTAGCTTTGTTACGCATGAACAATGCAATATTGTTCCAAGCTGATGGTAGACTTCTTAGTGACTTAAGATTTGCATCTTTCTGGGAGATAACATCACCATGAATTTCCAATTGGTTGATGAGTTTTTGAAACCTATCATAGGTTTTATCCAGTCCTTCAGATCTTGATGCAGTAAAATTCTCATATTGCTGCTTCAGAATGGTTTTCTGCATTTTCTTTGATTCTTTGTTACCTCCAAACCTGTCCTTGATTGCTTCTCTTAAGGTCTTTGCATCCTTGGTTTCATGAAACTTCAATAGATGCTCATCAGGAATGGCCAATAACATAGTGCTTTTTGCTTTCAATTCATTCTTTCTTGCTAGCTTTTATTCAGCAGTTTTGGGAGGAATGGGACCTTCAGTACTAGCTGATGCAATAGCAGGTACATCACCATTCATAATAACCTCCCAAAGAGCATAATCAGTGTAAGTAAGATATTGCTTCATTCTCATGCTGCATAGATCATAGTCTCTTGTTTTGAGTATAAGAAGTTTTAGTGTAGACACTGTTTAGGTAGTTTTTGACTGTGATTCCATCTTCTCTTTTATTATGAGATCTTGTGTAGATATAGTGTTCTTCTTATTTAGAGTTTCTCAACAAGCTCTAATACCACTTATTGATCCCTTCTTAACAGATTTTACTTAGCTTGTTAAAGCTTAGTTATATTGGATAGATCCAAGACAATTATAGTAGAAACTAAGATTGAGAATATCACAAACTATGATTGTTATGCAAACTATGAATACTAATATGAAAACTATGTGAAAACTGATATCTAGATCTATGCCGTAGGGTTCCTTTTATACACTAAGGAAACCCTAATAGGCTTACAAAATGCGTCAAGTGATCAATGCATATCTATTCCTAATAGATATCATGCATACTACTATCAGATGCACTTTCAAACACTTCACTTTTATTCAGATGACAATCATGCAATTCATTATCATTTATTTGACTGTCAAAACCAACACCAGACTTGTTATTAACACTTATTTGACTGTTTATCAGTTTAGTTAGCTTCATAGATGATGTTTCAAACTTTTCTAATTTAAGTTTTAAATCATCTTTTTCTTTTAAAGCCTCTGCTAACTGATTTTTAAGCTTTGTTATAGAATTATCTCTTACCTTAACATCATATTTCAAAAATACAATGTCTTCCTCATAAACATCTTCATTTTTTTATGAAGAACAATTCTAGCTTCTAATGATTCTAAGCCTAATTGACAGGCTATTATTTCTAGATTAGCTTTACTTAGAAATTCACATTGTTGATCAAACTATTTTTAAAGAGATTGATAAGATTCTAAACATTCTTTAGAGCAATTTTGTACCTCAGTATTTGAGCTTGATGAAGTGGATGAACCTGAAGACAAATAGGCCATTAAAGCAAAGTATGTGGGTCCTTCTTCAGCTTGATAGCTCCAATCATAACCACCTATCCCATCTTAAACAACCAAGGCATTTGCAGGAGTCTCTACTGGTACAATCCTTCTTGGAGCATCTCTATTTCTGTTCCCCAAATTCCTTGGTTTCCTACATTCTCTAGCAAAGTAACCTCTCTTGTGGCAGTTGTAACATTCAACCTTTATCTTATCAAAGCCAACAGTTTCTTTGCCATTGAAATTCAGATTCCTTCCTGTCTTCTTTAAGAATCTCTTCTCCCTCATAGTAAGCATGGCCACCTGCCATTTGAGATCCATCTCTTCAAGATCATCAGTATGAATCTGCTCCAGATCTTTATTGTCCAACTGTGGACTATTAGATTGATTGACAAAGAAGGAAAACATGACATCATCAACATAGGTTGAGGAAGAAGCTTGTCTCTTTGAACTAGCAACAGGAACATCATAAGCAGTATTAACTGGTTCATTAATACTGCTAGTATCATCTGAAGATACAAAAGCCACATTCTGAGAGTTTGAGCTTGAGCTTGATTGGCTTTTAATCTCAGCTTCATACACCTTCAGTTGTTGTACAAATCATCCATGCTCAACTCATCTAGATCAGCTTTGTTACGCATGATCAAGGCAATATTGTTCCAAGCTGATGGTAGACTTCATTTGCATCTTCCTTGGAGATAACTTCACCATGAATTTCCAATTGGTTGATGAGTTTTTGAAACCTATCATAGGTTTTATCCAGTCCTTCAGATCTTGATGCAGTAAAATTCTCATATTGCTGCTTCAGAATGGTTTTTTGTATTTTCTTTGATTATTTGTTACCTCCAAACTTGGCCTTGATTGCTTCCCATAAGGTCTTTGCATCCTTGATTCCATGAAACTTAGTGCTCATCAGGAATGGCCAACAACAAAGTGCTTTTTTGCTTTCAATTCATTCTTTCTTGCTAGCTTTTGTTCAACAGTTTTGGGAAGAATAGGACCTTTAGCACTAGCTGATGCAACAACAGGTGCATCACCATTTACAATAACCTCCCAAAGAGCATAATCAGTGTGAGTAAGATATTGCTCCATTCTCATGCTCTATAGATCATAGTCTCCTGTTTTGAGTGTATGAAGTTTTAGTGCAGACACTATTTGGGTAGTTTCTAACTGTGATTCCATCTTCTCTTTGATTATAAGACCTTGCGTAGATATAGTGTTCTTCTTATTCAGAGTTTCTCAACAAGCTCTGACACCACTTGTTGATCCCTTTTGAACAGATCTTTACTTAGCTTGTTTAAAGCTTAGTTATATTGGATAGATCCAAGACAACTATAGTAGAAACTAAGATTGAAAATATCACAAATTATGCGAAATCTAGTTTGCAATACTAAGAAGAACAATGAAACAGTAAAAACAAGATCTTTACTAAACTTTAAATATATTGAATACTATTTTTAGTTACAAAATAGCTATGAATACTAACTATGATTGCTATGCAAACTATGAATACTAATATGAAAAACTGATATCTAGATCTATGCCTTAGAGTTGCTTTTATACACCAAGGAAACTCTAATGGGCTTACAAAACACGTCAAGTGATCATGAATATATTCCTAATATAACTCATGCATATCACTTTAGCATTACTAACTATATAACAAACAATACTAACTAACAGTACAAATAAACTGGCAGTACTAACAA
>BQNB010193818.1:0-11504 GCA_026074375.1 Tanacetum coccineum
CCAATGTTCGAGAAGCAAGGCAAGACTTCAAAGACTACACTCAAATGGAAGCTCAATCCTTCAAAGACTTGATAATCCAACACATGCAATCCATTGATCAACGTATTGTTGAAAGAGCACGTCATGAACAAGAGATACATAATAGGTTGAATGATAGAAAGTTGCAGATTCAAGAGTGCATGGTTCAAAAGGTTAAAGCATCGGATGCTAGTTCGGGAGAAAAAGACTACGGCAGGATTGTATCAGACAAAGGGAATGATCAAGGTTTAGAGAATCAAAGCAACACATCTGGAGATGAAAGCAGCAGGTCAAGGAATAAATGCAATGACAAAAGCACTTATGGGGATGATACGGACATCATACCTTCCTATGACACAAAACCAATGGTTGAGGCACCATATACTGCTGAATATAATGTGTTTGCTGTTGACACACAACATTATGAGCAACCCGAATGCATTATTAACACATGTGTAGTGGAAAAGGTTGATAGTAATGTCATTCCTGATTCACCAGATATGTGTGATAATGAAATTCAGACTAACCAAAATGCTGTAAAATGTGATGATGAGCGTGTTGCGCTTGCTAATTTAAAACTTGACATTGATGAAAACAAAAAGATTCAAAAGCAATTAAAGAAAGCAAACGCATCATTGACTCAAGAATTGAAAGAGTGCAAATCTACTCTTGCGAATACTAGTAGAACCCTGAGGGAGTCTTATAGTATTTGGGATAGTTGTTTAATTGCACTTCAAAATAAACAGACTGAGTTTGAGAGGTACAAAGCCTTTAATGATCATACAATTGACTATGACAAACTTGAACATAAGTTAAATGAAACTCTAGGACTATTAGCTCAAAAAGAGATTGACATAAAAGAGGGTTTAAAACTTAAAGCCTATGAAATTTCAGTTGTCAAAGAGAAACACGATGAGTTTATAACAACCCGAGTTTCAGGTCAACGTTTATCCCGAGCTAAGTCAACTATTTTTGCTATGTGAATAATTATAGTCATTTATACTATATAAGGTTTGATGATAATTTCTTTTTATAGGGTAATTTCATGCCGTGATTTATTTTCTATTTGTTTTTAGCGTCTAGAAAGTCAGGAAAATTTATATTTTTGCTCCGAGAGCGTAAATATGTTAATTTTATATTTTTCGATGTTTCCCCGAGTTTTTGTAAAAACCGTGTTTAAAGGTCGTGTTTTACGAGGTTTTATGTTTATTAAACGTTTTTAAGTAAATTAAGTTGGACGGATTTAAAATATTTATTAACGTGGTGTAACCCGAGTTTATGGCCGTTTCTGTTTATAAAATAAAAGCTTTGTATTAACTTTAAAAGAGATATAAGGATGGAGGACTAAAATTTCTAAATGACCAAAGTGTAATTCTATAAATAGGCACCTCATCTCCACACTTACAACTTTTATCAAAATTATTTCTCTCCTCCCTCCCCTAGCCATAGTTCGACCGGCCAAGCTCCATAAACACCCCATTTCCAATCAATTTACTTACATGCAATTAAAACCAAATACATATTATTGATCCTTGTTACATTAGCTACATATCCCACTAATAAAATCCCACATGCAATGAGTTTTTAAAAAGTTGAATTTCTTGTTGATGCATGTTGATTTTGAGTGCAAAAGTGTGTTCATAGAGGTTAGATTAGTGTTATATTGAAATGGTTTGGTTGAAAAAGGTTTTGGTTTGGTTTTGTTGGTTTCTCCGTACGGTTTGGGTCAAGGGGAGACAAAACCAATCTTTGTTTTAGCTTTGTGAGTATTATTGTTATGTTTATTGTTTGGTTAATTAGATGGTATTGCTTGTATATGATTATTGCTATAGTGTTCAAATGCGGAAAATTTATTGAAAGAGTATGATGATATAGGTTAGAGTTTGATGGTTTTGGTATAATTATATAGACTAGTTAAGCATATTTTGATAGTCAGATTATGTCGAAAAAGTCGTTTTCATGGGTTTCGGGTTGACCAAGTTTGACCAGAAAGTTTGACTTGACCGTAGCGATTCGAGAAATTTTTGAAAGTTATTTTTGATTATGTTAAGTGATAGTGTTCGCCTTAAGCTACGTTTCGCCAGGTGGTTCGTCACGTAACTCTATATATTGAGCGTTTTACGGCCAAGTCAAGTTTGGGTAAATTTTGGGTAAAAAGTCAACTACGAAGTTTGACTTTTGAAAGTCAAACTTGCGTATACTTTTAAGTAAGGTCTTTAATTAGTAATGTGTTAGTAATGTTAGTTAATTGGTAACGATATATGAAGTTCGGATTATATTATCCTTACTTTCGGTAACTTTCTAAAAATGGAAATTTTATGGAAAATGTCGTAATATGGTTAAGTGCGTCAAAGTGAATTGTTTTGCGTCGCAATTGGAGATTGTAGTGTATGATTGTATATACGTAATAGAAATAGTATATGTATATATGCAAGTATGCATTATATCGATTATTATTCTTTTAGTCATACCGCTATATATATATTATATAGGTCGCGGTTAAGACGTGAAGTTAATTGCGCTTGTTGATTGATTGATTTGGACCATTGCTTTAAGGTGAGTTCATAGCCTCGCACTAAATCTTTTTATTGTTTTTGAACCCGCGAGGGGGATACATGTTTGTTTTATAAACCGAGCACATATAATTTTATGGTATGCTGGACCCGATTATGAGATTGTTTTACGCATAAGTAGCTATTGTCGAAGTCCTTATTTCATGAACTGTTAATTGCCTTGGCGGTGAGCGCCCGGCGCAATACACATGTAATAGTGTTTTCATGACCACTATCACCAGCCCCAAAGTACAGCACGCGTTATAGTATCTACATCCTATTTATATGCGAAATTGGTTCAAAAACAAATATAAATGCGCTCTGAGTGAGCCCCACTTGTTCTTTACTTCACATCCACCACACAAACCACTCGCGCTATCTACCCGCCCCGACTATTCACTCGACGAGCTGCGTTTTTCGACATCTAATCGTATAGATCCCCACGTGCGACACTATCCAGAGCCCCAGCGTATTTTTGATCTGGTTAATCACACACGCTCGCGATGCGTCGACATGGCATTTAATTGCACCCATTAATTTCGCCTAGATTGGCGTTATGCCAATCATGGCCTAGGGGTCTGAATCCTTTAATGTGACCTCCCTGTCTACGAGGAGACATTTTGTATTTAGAAGTTAGTAGGTATATGACAATAATACCTTGTCTTGGGGCACACTAACATATGAATTGCCATATGTATTGTTAACGTTCGGTGTCATGAGTTTATTGCGTAAAAGAAAAGAAATCATTATACATTGCATTTGTTACTTTGTTTTCCCGAGAACTAATTATGTGTTCAAAGATTATTGATTATCAATTACTTTAAACTCTATGAATTTCACTCAACTTTGTTGTTGACGTTTTAAACATGTTTTATCCTAGGTAACCAAGGATGAACGCAATGATGGCTTGGAGGTGTTGTGCGTGTGATGGATTTGGGAAAGACTACTTGTGTGTTTCAGTCTTTAAAAACAATTTCTTAATGTGTATTAAAACAATGTCTTGTATTTGAAACAATTGTCTTTCAAACATTGTATGGTTGTGGTTACGATTCTGTGGGGACCTAAACGCTTTGTGTTTTTAACTCTGATTAATAATGGAACACATGTTGGTTAACGTCTCATTTGGGTCGTTTTCTATTATCTTGGAGTTTGGTGCTATTTCGTAACATCCAACTTGCTAATTTCTGCTGCGCAATCCGAAGTCTGTTGGATGAGGGTGTTATAGATTGGTATCAAGAGCCTTGGTTATAGAGAACTAGGTTGTTTTCAAAAGAGTCTAAGGTCTGTAAAGAACTAAGTCGAGTCTTTTTGAAAACCTAAACTATAACGCTTCTACACGCACCACCGAGACTCCTCGTTGCCATTGGTTACCAATAAAAAGAAAGGTAAATGTATCAATTGCTATGTGTAGGTATATGTACGTATGTGTTATATGTATAAATGGTTAAGTATGGATATATATATTTATGCATCTGTTAGATGCATAAAGCGTTATGTATTGGTACATTTATGCACGTGTTATATGCATAGAATGTCATGTGATTATATGATAACTATTATTATATATGTTTGAAATATAATTGAGATATATGCGGAGCGAGAATGTCGCAAATCGTAAATTTTTATTTATTGCGCTTTTATGCGAGTCGTTATTTTGAGATTATAGTATTACAATAAGAAGTGATACGCTATTAAGTAAGTATTATATGATATTTTTCTAGATTATCATGGTGAACGTAAATGATGTGCATGATCATGATGAACCCGTTGTTGAGCCGAATCAACACGATGATGTTCCTGTTATTCCTGAGCCTGTCTTAGTGAATGAAGACGAGGAATCGGAAGAAGAAGAACTTAAGGAAGAAGAGTCTGATGAAGAAGAAGATCCTCAAGAAGAAGAAGATGATATGGAAATCAACATCAAGAGAGATGAGAATGAGCCAGAGTTGACATATCCCTATGAAGAGGTGGATCCTCTTAATCCTCCACCGCCTGGTTCTGAGTCAAAACCTGAGGATGAGAATGAGGTTGGGAACGTGATTAAGCACGAGGATGAGACTGTTCCTGCTAGTGTCAATGAGATAGGTGAATCTTCTACTGCTGCTATTCCTCGAACGGATAGTGATAGTTTACTACCTAGCTTCATGAGATGGGACATTGACTCTCTTTTTGGTCGAATGACTTCTATTTCGAGACGACTATGTGGTCGCGAGACGGCACATGCATTGGTCGAGAAGAAAGGAAAAGCAAAGGACAAGTTTTATGGTAAGTTAATTCTGGATTTGGGTAATGAAGTGCGTTCTAGTGTAGAGCAAGGAACGACTGCAATGGAAAAGCTGGTTGAGAAGCTTGGTAATGCTGTAGATAAAGCTGAGTGTAAGAAATTAAAGAAGGAACTTGAAGAGGCAAGGTTTAGCAACACATTCCTTCGTATGCCTAACGAACGAGTCGAGAGAGATCTCTATTTGACTAGAGTTCAAGCTCACGAGTTCTATCAAGAGATGATTCGTAGGGGATTTGTGTTCGAAGAAAGACCTAATGAAGCTATTAATGTTCCAGTTGAGAATGAGGAGCCTGCTATGAAAGAATCGCGAGAGAAAGCATCTGAGTAGCTTAGTTTTAATCATAGTTTCTTTGTTTGTGTAATCACTAAACTGAAGTCCTCAATTAGTAGAATTAGTGCTATTGGTTGTAACGATTTGTATCATTTCATGACACAATGCAACTATGTATTAACTCTTTGTGATGAAAAATGAATGACTATCTTTTAATTTCTACTTGATGTTGTGTAACTGTTGTTGAGATTGATTTGTCATTGTATCATGTTATGAGAAATTCATGTTATGAATGCTTATCAGATTGTTTTCTGTGTGACGTAACAGAATCATGCCTCCAAGGTCTGCACCTATGACTCAAGCTGCTATTCGTAAGATGATCAAGGATAGTGTCGATGCTACTATCGCTGCTGAGCGAGCTAGACAAGTGAACGTTAGAAGTGATGCTAGTGGATCTGGACAAGCTAGAGGTCAAGATGCCGCACCCGCTATTCGAGAGTGCACTTTTGCTGGGTTTATGAAGTGCAATCCTACTGCTTTTCATGGTACTAAAGGAGCTATTGAATTGCGAAGATGGTTCGAGAAAACTCAGAGCGTTTTTGGAATCAGTGAATGTGCAGAGGGCAAGAAGGTTAAGTTTGCTGTTGCAACACTACAAGGACTTGCTTTGACTTGGTAGAATGATAAGGTTGCTACCATGGGTTTGGAGACTGTGAACCAATTGCCTTGGACTGAGATGAAGCAGTTGATAACTGTAGAGTTTTGCCCGATGGAAGAAATTCAAAGAATGGAGCATGAGTTGTGGAACTTGAAAGTCAATGAGTATAACATTGTGGCTTATACTCAGAGGTTCAATGAGTTAGCATTGATGTGTCCGAGAATGGTTGAACCGGAAAGAGTGAAAGTTGATGCTTACATTCGGGGTTTAACTGATAACATCAAGGGTGAAGTTACTTTTTCTAAGCCTGCTAACCTGATTGAAGCTGTGCGTATGGCTCATAAGTTGATGGAGCAGAAATTGCAAGCTAGCGATGAAAGAATTCTGGAAGGAAAGAAGCGAAAGTGGGAGAACTTTCAAAGTGGAAATAGTAATGGTAAGAGTAATCAGAAGGACGACTCACGTTTAACTTTGTAGAATAACCAAAAGCAAGGGAACACACGAGCTATGGTTACTGTTCCTACTGATGGAAAGGTGTCTTCTGGATCACTTTCTTTGTGTGAGCATTATTTTACTGGTCATGATGGTCCATGTACTATCAAGTGTCACAAGTATAGGAAGATTGGGCATAAGGCATGGTACTGTAAGGAGAAGAATGTTGCCATGGGTGTGAATGCTCTGCCCATTCCAACTTGCTATGATTGTGTTGAGAAAGGTTATACTAGGAATCGGTGTCCAAAGAAAGTTAAGAAATAGGAACTTGGAGAAGTTTTTGGTCAAGCTTATGCTATTAAGGATGCTGAGCCGAAGGGTCCGAATGTGGTTACTGGTACGTTTCTGCTTAATGGCCGCTATGCTTTTGTTTTATTCGATTCGGGTTTCGATAGGAGTTTTATGGATACTAGATTTAGTTCCAAGCTTAATATCGACCCGATTAAAATCGGAGCTAGTTATGAAGTAGAATTAGCTGACGGAAGGGTAGTTAGTACGAACACTATTTTGAAAGGTTGCACTTTGAATTTAGTGAACCATATTTTTGAAATCGATCTTATGCCGATTGAGATTGGTACGTTTGATGTCATAATTGGTATGGATTGGCTTGTCGAGCACGATGCCGTTATCGTCTGTGGCGAGAAAGTTGTTCGTGTACCGTATGGGAACAAGATGTTGATAGTCGAAAGTGACAAGGGTGTGTCTCGATTAAAGGTCATATCTTGTATTAAGGCCTGTAAGTACGTCGAGCGAGGTTGTCATTTGTTTTTGGCACACGTGACGGAAAAGAAATCGAAGGAGAAGCGATTGGATAACGTGCCTGTAATTCGTGACTTTCCTGAGGTGTTTCCTGAGGAGTTGAAAGGACTACCACCACCGAGGCAAGTAGATTTTCGAATTGATCTAGTACCGGGGGCTGCACCTGTTGCACATGCACCGTATAGATTGACACCTTCTGAGATGAAAGAGTTATCGGTACAATTGCAAGAGCTGCTGGAAAAAGGATTTATTCGTCCGAGTTCATCACCGTGGGGAGCACCGGTTTTGTTTGTGAAGAAGAAAGATGGATCTTTTAGAATGTGTATAGATTATCGCGAGTTGAACAAGTTGACTGTCAAGAATCGTTATCCTCTTCCGAGAATCGACGATTTATTTGACCAACTGCAAGGTTCTAGCGTGTATTCTAAGATGGATCTGCGATCAGGATATCACCAGTTACGCATTAAAGAAGAGGACATTCTAGTTACAGCATTTCGAACTCGGTATGGTCACTTTGAGTTCCAAGTTATGCCGTTTGGATTGACTAATGCGACTGCTATGTTTATGGACTTGATGAATCGAGTATGTAAGCCATATCTTGATAAGTTCTTTATAGTGCTCATCGATGATATTTTGGTTTATTCCAAGGACGAAGAAGAACATGGGAAGCATTTGAAGATTGTTCTAGAGCTGCTTAAGAAGGAGAGATTGTACGCCAAGTTTTCAAAGTGTGATTTTTGGCTAGATTCGTTATAATTTTTTGGTCATGTGATTGATCATAATGGTGTTCATGTTGATCTTGCAAAGATCAAAGCCATTAAGAGTTGGGCTGCACCGTCGACGCCAACAGAAGTGAGATAATTTCTTGGATTGACTGGATATTATCGGAGGTTTATCGAAGGCTTTTCGCTAATTTCTAAGACATTGACCAAGTTAACTCAAAAAAATAAGAAGTTTGAATGGGCAAATGCAGAAGAAGCTTTTCAGACATTGAAGCAGAAGTTGTGTAGTGCACCGATCTTAGCGTTGCCCGAGGGAACAGAAGACTTCGTGGTATATTGTGATGCGTCACTGAAAGGTTATGGAGCTGTGTTGATGCAAAGAGAGAAAGTGATAGCGTATGCTTCTAGACAATTGAGAGTCCATGAAGGGAATTACACTACTCATGATTTGGAGTTAGGAGCCGTTGTTTTCGCTCTTAGGTTATGGAGACATTATTTGTATGGAACGAAGTGTGTGGTTTTCACCGATCACAAGAGCCTACAATATATTTTGAATCAGAAAGAGCTGAACTTGGGACAAAGGAGATGGATTGAGTTGTTGAGTGATTATGATTGTGAGATTCGGTATCATCCTGGAAAAGCGAATGTTGTGGCTGACGCCTTAAGTCGGAAGGAAAAAGATAAGCCATTACGTGTTCGAGCTTTGATGATGACTGTTCATAATGATCTGCCAAAGCGAATTTGTGAAGCTCAAGAGGAAGCAATGAAAGAGAACTACGTATAGAAAGAGAATCTGGGGAGATTGATCAAGCCAATATTTGAGTTTCGCCCTGATGGAACACGTTGCTTTGGGAATCGTGTCTGGTTGCCAAGATACGGTGGATTGAGGAATATAGTTATGCATGAGACGCATAAGTCCAAGTATTATATCCATCCGGGATTGGACAAGATGTACCAAGACTTAAAGCTGTTGTATTGGTGGTCGAATATGAAAGCCGATATTGCCACGTACGTTAGTAAATGTTTGACCTGCGCGAAGGTTAAAGCTGAGCATCAGAAACCGTCTGGACTGTTGCAACAACCTGAGATTCTAGTTTAGAAGTGTGAAAGGATTACTATGGATTTTGTGAGCGGACTGCCAAGAACGCCGAGTGGGTATGATACGATCTGGGTAATTATCGATCGACTAACCAAATCAGCTCATTTCCTGCCAATGAAGAAGGCAGATATTATGGAGAAGCTCACGCAACTGTATTTGAAGGAGGTTGTGTGTAAGCATGGTGTTCTAGTTTTGATCATTTCGGATCGAGATAGCCATTTTACGTCGAGATTCTGGAAATCGCTTCAGAAAGCGTTGGGGACGAGCTTGGATATGAGTACCGCTTACCACCATTAGACGGATGGTCAAAGCAAGAGGACTATACAAGCGCTGGAGGATATGTTTAGTGCCTGTGTTATCGACTTTGGAAGTAGTTGAGATCACCATTTGCCATTGGTCGAGTTCTCTTATAACAATAGTTATCACGCGAGCGTTAAGGCTACACCATATGAAGCTTTGTACAGAAGGAAATGTAGATCACTTGAATGCTAGAGTGAGGTTGGGGATAGCCAACTCACCGGTCCAGAATTGATCTGTGAAACGACTGAGAAGATCGTTCAGATAAAGAACCACTTGTTAACTGCCTGTAGTCGCCAAAAAAGTTATGCGGACAGAAGAGCTAAGCCATTAGAATTCGAAGTTAGTGATAAGGTATTGCTCAAGGTATCGCCATGGAAGGGCGCTGTGCGTTTTGGAAAGCGCGGAAAGTTAAGTCCACGTTATATTGGTCCATTTAAGATTTTAGCTAGAATTGGTCCTGTAGCTTATACGTTGGAGTTACCTGAAGAGTTGAAAGGGATTCATAGCACTTTTCACGTTTCGAATCTTAAGAAATGTTTAGCGGAAGGCGATATTGTTATTCCGTTGGATGAGATTCAACTCGATGATAAGTTGCACATGATTGAAGAGCCAGTGGAAATTTGTGATAGAGAGGTTAAGCAACTTAAGCAGAGTAGGATACCTATAGTTAAAGTTCGTTGGAATTCGCAAAGAGGTCCAGAATTTACTTGGGAACGTGAGGATTAGATTAAGAAAAAGTACCCTCATCTATTTACAAGTAAGGACGAAGCGAAGCAGAGTGGATAAGTAGAGCTGAGCACCGGGACGACGCTCCCTAAAGGAGGAGAGAATGTAACAACCCGAGTTTTAGGTCAGTGTTTATCCCGAGCTAAGTCAACTATTTTTGCTATGTGAATAATTATAGTCGTTTATATACTATATAAGGTTTGATGCTAATTTCCTTTTTATAGAGTAATTTCATGCCGTGATTGATTTTCTATTTTTTTTAGCGTCAAGAAAGTCAGGAAAATATATATTTTTGCTCCGAGAGCGTAGATATGTTAATTTTATATTTTTTGATGTTTCCTTGAGTTTTTGTAAAAACCGTGTTTAAAGGTCGTGTTTTACGAGGTTTTATGTTTATTAAACGTTTTTAAGTAAATTAAGTGGGATGGATTTAAAATATTTATTAACGTGGTGTAACCCGAGTTTATGGCCGTTTTTATTTATAAAATAAAAGATTTGTATTAACTTTGAAAGAGATATAAGGATGGAGGACTAAAATTGCCAAATGACCAAAGTGCAATTCTATAAATAGGCACCTCATCTCCACACTTATAACTTTTATCAAAATTATTTCCCTCCTCCCTTCTGTAGCCATAGTTCGACCGGCCAAGCTCCATAAACACCCCATTTCCGATCAATTTACTTACATGCAATTAAAACCAAATACATATTATTGATCCTTGTTACATTAGCTACACATACCACTAATAAAACCCACATGCAATGTGTTTTAAAAAGTTGAATTTCTAGTTGATGCATGTTGATTTTGAGTGCAAGAGTGTGTTCATAGAGGTTAGATTAGTGTTATATTGAAAAGGTTTGGTTGAAAAGGTTTTGGTTTGGTTTTGTTGGTTCGTCCGTACGGTTTGGGTTAAGGGGAGACAAAACTAATCTTTGTTCTAGCTTTGTGAGTATTATTGTTATGTTTATTGTTTGGTTAATTAGATGGTATTGCTTGTATATGATTATTGCTATAGTGTTCAAGTGCGGAAAATTTATTGAAAGAGTATGATGATATTGGTTAGAGTTTGATGGTTTTGGTATAATTATATAGACTAGTTAAGCATATTTTGATAGTCGGATTATGTCAAAAAAGTCGTTTTCATGGGTTTCGGGTTGACCAAGTTTAACAAGAAAGTTTGACTTGACCGTAGTGATTCGAGAAATGTTTGAAAGTTATTTTTGATTATGTTAAGTGATAGTGTTCGCCTTAAGCTATGTTTCGCCGGGTGGATCGTCACGTAACTCTAAGTATTGAGCGTTTTACGGCCAAGTCAAGTTTGGGTAAATTTTGGGTAAATAATCAACTACGAAGTTTGACTTTTGAAAGTCAAAATTGCGTATACTTTTAAGTAAGGTCTTTAATTAGTAATGGGTTAGTAATATTAGTTAATTGGTAACGATATATGAAGTTCGAATTATATTATCCTTACTTTCGGTAACTTTCTAAAAATAGAAACTTTATGGAAAACGTCGTAATATGGTTAAGTGCGTCAAAGTGAATTGTTTTGCGTCGCACATAGAGATTATAGTGTATGATTGTATATACGTAATAGGAATAGTATATGTATATATGCAAGTATG
>BQNB010193819.1:0-11504 GCA_026074375.1 Tanacetum coccineum
ATTTCTTCCAAAATGAAGTCACCTCCCTCAAAAGGAGTGAGAGAGGTGGGAGAAGTAGAAAGGATTGGTTCCAAAGTTAGGGTGGGATTGCCACTCTTAGAAATGTTCAAAAATCCAAGTACTTCTTGAGCAAACTCCTCACAAGTTACATCGATAACATCGACTCGGTTAACCGATTCAATAGTATTGTAAGAGAATGTCTTAGTATCACCAACTTTTAATGTTATGGATTGGTCATCATGTCGAAGGGTCATTTATTTACCGTGAACATCAATCAAAGCTCGTGCCGTCCTCAAGAAAGGTCTCCCGAAAATCAAAGGAACTCGAGGATCGGCAATATAATCAATGACAACGAAGTCGACCAAAAAGAGGAATGTTCTAACTTTCACGAAAACATCCTCGGCGATGCCGGTAGGAGTAGAAATCGTTCGGTCGGCAAGTTTAAGTATCATTCGGGTCTTGGTCAAATCCGGGAGATTTAGCCTTTCCCATACGGAAAGAGGCATCAAGTTGATGCTTGCACCGAGATCGGACAAGGCTAAGCATTCATCCATCTCCAAAAAATCACACGGTATGAGAAATCTACTAGGGTCTCCAAGTTTTTCGGGAAACTTTTTGAGGATAACCACCGAGCAATTCTCATTTACCGAAGTCTTGGTTAATTCAATTATCTTATCCTTGTTATTAAGAAGTTTTTTAAACATTGGGGCAAACTTAGGCATGTGAAGGAGAGCATCCGTGAAACTTAGCTCGAAATGGAGATTCCGAAAAATCTCCATAAATTTCGAGGCTAAAAGATCGTCTTTTTCACGGAGCTTCTCTTTGTTAGCCCTTGAAGGATAAGGTAATGTTGGTTTAGTCATTGGAGCAACAACGGGTTCATCAATTTGGACCACCGGAGGTTGGATGTCTTCAGGATTCGGTTGCACCGTATCCATTGTCACCTCGGGTTCGTGTTCCACTTCCTTAGGAAGAGAAGAAGGCGAAGGTGGAACTTAGGGTCCATTATAAGAAACACCACTTCGGGTGGTGATTGGTTTTATATCACCCTTTGGGTTAGCGATGGTGTTGCTAGGAAGAGACCGACCCCGAAGTAGAGGCGGTATTGGTATTCATGAACTTGGTAAGCAAATCCGTTAAATTGGTCATTTGGTTTTGCATGTTTTGGTTTTGCATATTTTTCATAACCGCATCATTAGCTTTGATATGGTTTTGAAAGTCCTCCTTTGACACACCTTGTGTTTGAGGAGCCGGAGCTTGGTAGGCTAGGGCTTGGTAAGTCGGAGGTTGATTAACCGGGGGTCGATAAATTAGGCCTTGGTTGTAACTATTCCCCTGGTTTTGGTTGTAACGGTTTTGATTATTTCCTTGGTTTTGTTGAACGGGAGGAAAACCGAGAGGTCGAATTCCGGGAGGTCGAATTTGGTTGGCAACCATCTGAGGTCGGTAACTGGAATTCCCTTGGTTGTAGTTAACAGCGGCGGCTTGTGACACGTATTCTTGGATATTGTCACGATAAATGTTTTGCCAATCGGTGGCTGACAATTTTGGTAGAATGACCACCCCCGCAAGTTACACAAAATTTGCTTTGACTGCTTTTGTCACAGGAGGCGAGAGCTGGAGTTTGGTTTTCTTATCGAGAATCAATGCTCTACATATCTTTCAGGCTCAAACAACATCGGATGATAACTGCTGGGTTGAAGAGCTCGTACTCACTTGGGAAAACAATGGCCCCTGCATTCGTGATTGACGAACTTTAGACTTGCTCTCGATGATTTTTTAGCATTCTCGAGGCATTTTATTCCAGAAGTTACCACCCGCAGTGGTGTTCAATGAATCTTGATCATTCGTATTTAGGGAATTATAGAATGTATCGAGTTTGATAAATTTGAAAACCCAAGATGCGGGCTTCCTCCTAAGAGATCATTGAATCGGTCACTGCCTAGTAACAACGTCCTCATCATATTTTTGTTGGAATCTGTGATGTCTTCGAAGATTTGTTGTTTTAGAGGGAAGGCGAAGAAATTTGTTAATGAATTTCATGACAAGGATCTATCCCATGTAAGAATTCGACCGAGGGGGCTCTTTTTCAAGCAATCCGGGCTGCTCCCCTCGAGGGAAAATGGGAAAAGCATAGCTTTTACCGAGTACTGGGACGTTTTCAGGAACTTCATCGTAGAAGTGATCTTTGTCTTGAAATATCGGATGTGTGCATGTGGAGGTCTGCTTTATCAGTCAAAAAAGTGCTTGTTTTGAACAAGATTAAGTAGACCATGCTTAATCTCAAAGTTGTTCGCGGTAATTTCGGGAACAACGATCGCATCCTCGTAACCCTCGGTGGGTGCTTCGAGTAATTACGCTATAGTACGATTATCGGCCATCGTAACTATGGGATGATTGAAAGTTTCTTGATTGTTATTTGGTTTCTCAAGATTGGGTGATTCAAACTGAAGTTTGTCGGATTGTTGTTGTCGTCGTTTACGGGCTTGAGATCGAGTGCGCATTGCACAAATAGAATATAAAAAAAGAAATTTACACTTATTTTTTTTTGTTTTTCAATGATTTATTCACAATGATTTTAAGGACAATGCGATAAGACACTTCACCAATATCTACTTACTTCACGGTAGCTCTCAAAATAAAAAACGCACAAGCGAGCGGAGGAGTAGGAATAGCGCGAAGCTTATTTCTCCTTTCGGGTCATAGTTCCTCGGAACAACCCTCCTTATACCCACTTTTTAGTTTGTTTAACTTTTCAAGGTGAGCCGTACGTCGTAAGAGACACAAATGGCAAGTTTTTAAATCTTTTGTTCGAGTTGGGAACCAACAAGTTCACCGGAAATTATTATGATAATACCTCAATTGAGAATATTATATTTTGGTATTTTTACCAATTTGTGAATTTTTTTTAAGACAATGTTTTTATATTTTTGGTTTTTTTGTGTTTTTTTTTGTTTTTATATGATAATTATACTAATAAAAGAAAATGAAAAATATTTTTGTACTTTTTATATTTTTATAGAAGAAAATATTCACAGATTCAAACACAAGTTGTCAAACGTAACGATAATCGTTTTTCAGCCTCCCCGGCAACGGCGCCAAAATTTGACTCGCGTGAACTTACTCCTTTTTATACATAGATAAATATAAATATATAACAAGGATCAAATTCCACGAAATCAATAAAACCGGAAGTAGTATAGAGTATCTCCGGGTCGTTATGTCCCAACGAGGCTTGAATGGAAAATCGAATGACGAATTGATAATTGAGGTTTGAATATGACAAGGAAATGATTTGGGCACTAAACCTAAAAAGCAAATGCGCGAAAAGATAAGCAAGGAAAATAAGCTAGAGCAAGCATAAAGGCTAGGAATGGTAAAAACACTAAAAACTTTTATAAGACACTAAAACTTTTATACTAAGATACAAATAAGCTCAAATAAGCGTAGGACAAATCAAATAAGCTAGACTAACTCTAAATTAGCAAATTCAGCAAGCAATTAAACTAAGTTAAGCAGGGGAAACTCATCACTACTAACAACAGTACTAACAATTTTAACTAACAGTACTAACTTGGAGTTAGTACTGCTAGCTTTGAGTTAGTACTGCTAGCTTTGAGTTAGTACTGCTAGCTTTGAGTTAGTACTGCTAGTTTAAACAGAACACAATGAAACAAGAAATAAGCAAATAGGTTAAAACAGATCTTTAACTACCCCTAATAAGCACTTGGGCATAAGAATAAGCAACTA
The DNA here is from genome assembly GCA_026074375.1 of Tanacetum coccineum. NCBI lineage: Eukaryota > Viridiplantae > Streptophyta > Magnoliopsida > Asterales > Asteraceae > Tanacetum > Tanacetum coccineum. Next base: position 3,751 of record BQNB010193819.1, read on the forward strand.
GCATAAACTAAAATGGCAAATAAGCTAAAGAGCTACGAACTGATAAACTATTTAAATTGTTTTGAAAAGGTGAATAAGCTTAAATAAGCTCTACTAAAGATAGTAAACGAAAATAGGCTTAATCTACTCTAAAAAGCTAAGCAAATCTTAAATAAGCAGAAATAATAAGCTGATAAGCTAAAATGAACTAACAGTACTAACAGTTTTAACTACCGGTACTAACTTAGAGTTAGTACTGCTAGCTTTAAGTTAGTACTGCTAGCTTTAAAAATCCTAAAATAAAACTAGCAGTCTACTATGGGTTGAGTACTGCTTGTTCCCAAACCACCTTTAAAATTTTAAAAATCATTTTTCTTTATATTTTAAGCTGATTGGTGCTAAACAGATTATAAATTAACAAAATTTAAGACACATTATAAGCAGACTTCAATCATGAATAAGACTTAAATAAGCTAAGATCAGGTCCAACAGTTTTAAGTACTGTACTTCTCAGTTTCTAAGTTTAGAAAATGACACCAAACTGTTTTTAAACCAACCAATAGCAAAGATAAGCATAAAACATCATGTTACAGCATAGTAAGTAAATATAAGTAACAAATACAGACCTATAAGCAGTTCTATCAGTATAGCAAATAAGAAAATAAAAAATTACAATTCCCTTGCTCAAAACAGGGTTAAACAAAGAGTCTACAAGCTCTAGCTTGTATAAAACAAGCTAGTGAGAGTCCATAAGCCCATCTAGAACCGGATTATCATCCATAAACTAAGCTGTGGTGTTTTGTGTGAATTTTTGTGACTTTTCTTGTTACTACTTAACTTGTTTAGGTTGATTAATAAAAATAGCTTATTAATAAGCTTCAAGTGAGAGCTTATTAACACGTTTAAACACAATTCAAACACTTAAGCAGTTGAAATTAAAAAACTTGACTTTTTAATTCATAAACTTCAAAGTTTCATTAATTCATAAAAAGAGTACAAGGGAGTTAAATAAACTGGATAAAAGGCTAAAATGATTTAATAAAAAATACAATAAAACTAAGCTAAGCTAAGATATCTAAGATGCCTTCAAGGCTTACAAAAGGCTCTATTTATAGCCAAAGCTTTCATTCTTGGGTCTTCCAACTGTGCTTCTTTTGTGGAGGCGTCCACTTAGGTGTTTTTGTGTTGAGACTTGATAAAAGTAATCTCAGCCATCCAATCTTCTTGTGTTTCTTTTTAAGTCAATTACAGCTATCAAAAAGCTTGGAAAGTGGTGAAGGATTGCCAACATGGCAATTATAAAGCTGGGGGAGATAGTGGAGGAGGGGGAAATGTCTTACCCAAGGGGTTGTAGAGGTTGCAGGGTAAAAGAAGGTGAGGACACCCGTGAGTTGTATCTGGGGTTTTGTTTGGGCGGGAAAAATGGTTTTGGGCAAGTTGGCAGCTTTGGCCCCTCATCTCTTATAACTTTATTGTAAACTTCGCCCTTTTAAGATACAACTTTAAAGGTTTGGCAGATCTGGCCCCTAAAGTTGTACTTTACCCGGTATGCAATTTCAGCCCTCGTAATACAACTCGAGGTTTGGCAATTTTAGTCCCTCAAGTTGTATTTTCTTTATTTGACTTTAGACTTTTTCGAGGTTGACTTTCCTGTTGACTTTTTGACTTTGACAGACTTTGGCTTTTGATTTGACTTTGTCTTTTTCATTTCGTGCTTGGCTTTGTTGTTTTTGGCTTTCTTCTTGTTCTTTTCTTGAATATCCGTTTCCTGCACAATACAAATGCAAAATATACAAATACAATGTATTCTTGGTACGTTTTTAGTCATTTAAGTCTGTTTTTAATGGAAAGTGGTATGTGTAATTAAGCATATACCACTAAGGCTTTGCCTTTTCCTAAGCATTCAGAACATACTAAGAATATAGGAATGCTTCAAGCTAGTAGTCTCATTTAAATCTATGTTTTTATTAGTATTTGGATAATTGGGCTTGTAAGACAATTTTTTCTTTATGATGAATAAAGATACTTGGTATTTGTTTTTCATACATATAATAATTGTTATCCTATATTTGCATGTTTAATCCTTGAATGATTTTATCATTCTAAATATGTACATTGTCGGTTAACAATATAGGAATATTGTTACATTAAGGCAAATGTGAGTGTTGGTTGTATTATTTGAATATATGGATGGTTCCTGCCAAACTCATATGTTATTCTCAAGGGATGCATATCGGATGCCCCAACCTTTGAATGTTTACTTTTGGATCCTTGTCATGAGTAAGATATCGAAAATGGTTAAATAAGTCATCCTTAGACTTGAGATACAAACAAGTTATGCATGTGTGGATATCACTTTTTAAGTATAGTCAATGCTACTGAAAATGTAGTTATAAAGGCTATTGCTTGGAAATGATGTGACGCAGCATCACAACACTTGTAGTCAAAAAAAAAAATTTTGTTCCTACTCTTGATATGTTAGAATGAGACCTGGGCCCCCCCGCCCCGGCCCCCCCCCCCCCTCTCCCGGAATTATGAATAATTGTATGCCGTACCCTATAAGGATAATTCAAGATGATTTTTTTTTTTCCTATGAATTACATTTGGTATATCTGAATTAACTTCTATAACGAGAAACTAAATAGTTAAACTATATGGATTAAGTTAGGTTCCATATTTAGGTTAACTGGTTATCTATAACAAAGGGATGCTAATAAAAGAATACATTATGCATTATACCTGAGAATGTTCTTGAAACATCATCTTAGGTATTTCTAGTTTATGATAATAGAGTGTTGCTAGACGTTTCTATTGTTGGTATAAATGTAGTATGATACTCCAACTCCCAAGTGGGAGCTGTTGGAATGTGGTAGTTGGATGTGCATGTTATACGACAAGAAATACGTGAGCCTATTGGGGGCACACACGTTAAGACACGAAGAGTACATTTATTATATAATACAGTAATATACTTCACGAAATGTTTTAAATGACCGTTAGTTACTGCTTCTATTTCATAACTAACTTAAACGGGTATTTAAATGAAAAACGAAAGGACTAAATTTGACAAAACCCAAGCCTTATGGGTGTCCAAGTTTGGCCGACCCATATGAGGTGTTGGAAGGCTTTTGGGAATCGATTTTAGTTGATAGAGGAATAAGAGGTGTATTGTAAGAAGGATTGGAGGTTTCCTAGTTCATCTAGGGCTAGGGTTAGGTGACTATATAAACACTCACCCATAGCTCACAATTCATTCATTTACAAAACCTAAAATCACCTAATAAGATTTTGGTGCTCCTTTTTTCCTTCATAAACCGATCGAACCTAAAACCTAAAGGGTTTTCGGTTTTTTCCTTCTCTTTGCGATTTTTGATTAAAATCCTAAAAGGGTTTTCGGTTTTCTTGTTCTCCCTAGATAGACAACATACAAACCCACTTCAAGGATTTTAGGTTTACTAGTTCTCCTAGTTTGACAACATATAAAACCCAACTTAGGGTTTCGGTTTCTTAGTTTTCTTTCTTTACCAAATTCGGTAAAACCCTTATTAGGGTTTCTGATTTTTAGTTCAAGGCATACAAGGGTTGTTTGGTTTTCGGTTCAAGAAACTAAGAGGTATACACTTGGTGTTTGAGAAACGTGAAGTAAAGACTTCCATTTTGGCGTATTTGTTTGACGTATTGTGTGAGCAACCGTAGAGGTGGTAACTTAATCACTAAGATTCAAGATCAAGATTTTTGTTTATTGACTATTGTCAACATAACAGTTAGTATTTCTTACCTTATACGTGTGTTAATCTTTGATATCATCAAACTAGATTCATCCGTTGCGTACTCGTAGTAAATGATTTACTAGTTTATTAAATCTCACCAAAGCCTCCCCACCACCATCACTACAACCATTCATAACTAAAATAATAGATTGATAGACCACGTTAACTATTTAAACCATAAAATTCCAACCTATACATGTGTATATATAGTTACAATAATAGAACATTAACTAATACATATAAAGGTTAATTATATTGATACACATGTACAGCCTTCGACACACATTAATTTACAAAGATTCATACACATTGAGCAATTATGCGTGTCATTTTGTCGACATAGAAGCTTGCCAGAAAAAAAGGACTTCAACTAGGGATCCGAACCTCTTACTTGTCGGATATGTGTCGAAACCCGCTCGCAAAGAGAGGCCGATTACCAACAGCAGATTGGTGGTGGCGACGATGATTGGTGGTGGTTGTAGCGGCCGATAGACTTAAAATGTAAAACTTAACGGATGATAGGTAAATATTTAACGAAAAAACCCCAATTTGTCAAAAAATATAGGTGCCTTTTTATGCAAGAAAAAAAGTTTTATACCTTGATTGAAAATGACCCTAAAGTTAGGTACCTTTTTGTGCCATTTGCCTTATAATATATTATTTTCAATTGATAAGTAAGCCAATAAATCTGATCTTTTGTTTACACTTTCGATCACATATAACTTTTAATTAACTTTAGTTTTGAAATATTTCTTTATGCTTTATGCTGAAGAAATTGTTACTGAGATGCTCAACATTATTCTATGCGTCATATAAGTATTATGAAAAGAGTTTAGATTTATAATTTGATTAAGTATATCAATCCGTGTAGCATTTTTACATACACAATTTCTCTTAATACTCTTAGTTTCAAAGATAAATATATACCGTTAATATCTAAGCAATTGTTATAATATGGCTTAAATAAATTTTAAAGTTCATATAAACTACCTTTTTAGCTTGTTATCATCTAGGGATTTTAAATTTTCAATGCTAAATAGTAACTATAAATATACCTTCATAATATCTAACCTTGGTTAAATTTACTTTTTAGTGACGAAATAATTTAACACAGAACAAGAACACGAGATGTAAGATATTTTGACTTATGAAACGAGATGTACATACTAAAGTTTATTCGAAAAGATTTAGGGTTTTTGGGGTTCGTTTTTTTTTTTTGACCAAAAACGGTAAAAACGTAAATTTTTGACTTATGTCCGAAATTCATAGGAGGGGGGTATGAATGAAATTTTTGACTTATGAACACGAGATGTACGATAACTAAAGTTTACACGAAAAGATTTCGGGTTTCCGTTTGACCAAAAACGCTAAAAACGTAAATTAAACGTTAAAACGTAAAAACTAATACCGAGAGTGATCGTAAACTACGAAACACTTAGAAAAGTAAGAATAATGCATATAATATCTAGACTAGTCAAAATCCAAAGTCGGAACGTTGTCGATGATGTTTTTCAGATTTTACGGGGGGCTTTGGGTTTACTTCTAGTAACGCCAGATTCAAACTAACGTATAAAAGTCAAGAATAATGACCAGAAAATTTTAAAATATTGACCTGAAATTTACGGGGTGTGACATCCTTCCCTCGTTAAAAGATCTTTGTCCTCAAAGCTCAAGACGTAACTTTAGACGCAGGTGCAGGGTCAGCAAAAAGATGGGGATACTTTTTCTTCATTTGGTCCTCGCGCTCCAAAATAAACTCAGGACCTCATCTTAAATTCCAACGGACCTTTACAATTGAAATGCGGCTTTATTTAGCCGTTTAACCTATCGATCCATGATTTCAACCGGTTCTTCAATGAAATCAAGCTTGTTATCAATCTCGATTTCATCCAACAGAATAGCTAGGGGTTCGTTGGAGAAACACTTCTTCTAATTAGAAACAGGAAAAGTACTATGAACTCGGCTTAATTGCTCTGGGAGTTCAAGTCGGTATGCAACCATTCCCACTTTAGCAAGAATTTTAAAAGGTCCAATATAGCGAGGGTTTAGCTTCCCTCGTTTGCCGAAACGTATCACCCCTTTCCATGGCGACACTTTCAACATAAACTTATCTCCAACCTCAAATTAAAATGGCTTACGTCTCCTATCAGCGTAGCTCTTCTATCTATCTCGTGCAACTTGAATACGCTTCTTAATCGGAATGATTTTCTCAGTTGTTTCATGAACAATTTTCGAGCCAGTGAGCTGAGCGTCTCCAACCTCAGCCCAACAAATAGGCGATCGACATTTTTGGCCGTAGAGAGCTTCAAACGGTGCAGCTTTGATACTAGTGTGATAACTGTTATTGTAGGAGAACTCCACCAAAGGTAGGTGTCTATCCCAACCTTTCCCAAAATCAATCACACAAGCACGCAACATGTCCTCCAAAGTTTGGATGGTTCTCTCACTCTGACCATCCGTCTGCGGGTGATAAGTCGTATTCATGTCCAATTGAGTACCTAGAGCTTTGTTCAGCGATTGCCAGAAATGAGATGTAAATTTACTCTCTCGATCAGAGATAATCGTAACCAGCACACCATGTCTTGAGACTACTTCCTTCAAGTATTGTCTCGTCAACGTCTCCATTAATGTCGTCTCTTCATAGGTAAGAAATGAGCAGATTTTGTGAGTCGGTCTACAATTACCCAAATTGTATCTTGACAGACGACGTCTTTGGTAACTTAGTAACAAAATCCATAGTAATGTTCTCCCAATTCCATACCAGGATCACAGGTTGAACCAACAAACCGGATAAGTTTTTGGAATTCTAGGCTTGACTTTGCACGAGGTCAAGCACTTAATTTTTTTGATGAGGTGGCAATCTCAGCTTTCATATTTGGCCACTAATACAGTTTTTCAAGTCTTAGTACATCTTGTCCGATCCAGGATGGATCGAATACTTTGACTTATGCGACTCGTATATAATTAGAGTTCTCAAGTCACCAAAACAAGGTATCCAACTTCTCCCATGCAAACATAACATTCCATCAGCACAGGGCTCCAGCTCCTTAATCATATCACACAGATCTTCAGTTCCATAATTCTCATCCTTTCTTACCACAACCTGAGTGTTTAAAATTTACACTGGAAGGTTCAGACCAATCATCATAACCAAAGCTCGAACTCGTAGTGGCTTGTTCTGTTCCTTTCGGCTTAAGGCATCTGCCACCACGTTTGCTTTTCCCTCCGTTCCTTTCAGCTCAAGGCATCCGCCACCACGTTCGCCTTTCCCGGATGATAACGAATATCGCAGTCGTAATCGCTCAATAGCTCTAACCATCTACGTTGTCTCATGTTCAACTCTTTTTGATCAAGAATATGCTGCAAACTCTTATGATCAGTGAACACAACGCACTTCGTGCCGTACAAATAATGTCTCTACATCTTGAGAGCGAACATTACAGCTCCAAGTTCTAAGTCATGTGTAGTGTAATTCTTCTCGTGAATCTTAAGTTGGCGTGACGCGTAGGCTATGACTTTCTCCCCTTGCATCAAAACCGCGCCCAATCCTTTATGAGAAGCATCACAGTAAACCACAAAGTTTTCACTACCTTCGGGTAAAGCCAAAATTGGTGCACTACATAATTTCTGCTTCAACTGTTGAAATGTAGCTTCTGCCTTTCACTCCAGTCAAACTTCACGTTCTTATGAGTCAATTTTGTCATAGGTTTGGCAATCTTCGAGAAACCTTTGATAAATCGTCGGTAATAGTCAGCAAGACCTAGATATTGATGAATCTCTGTCGGAGTCTTGGGCGATGCCCAATCCTAGATTGACCCAGTCTTAGTTGGGTCCACATGAATGCCTTCACTATCAATCACGTGTCCAAGAAATTATACCATTGACAGCCAAAAATCACATTTTGAAAACTTGGCGTATAATTCTTCCTTCTTAAGCAACTTCAAAATTAACTTAAGATGTTCTGCATGCTCTTCCTCGCTCTTGGAGTAGATCAAGATGTCATCA
>BQNB010193821.1:0-11504 GCA_026074375.1 Tanacetum coccineum
TGCTTTGTGTGACTAAATATTACAAAAGTCCACACAAACATAAAATTCATGTGGTCATTGGATGATCAATAGTCACACAAAATACATATTTCTTCACTTTAAACAGCATATGGTCACACTTATTAACACTTTTGGCCACTTTATGCTTAATTGTATGTGACTAAATACCCAAAACAAACATGCTTTGTGTGACAAAATATTACAAAAGGCCACACAAACATAAAATTCATGTGGTCATTGGATGAACAATAGTCACACAAAATACACATTTCTTCACTTTAAACACCATATGGTCACACATATTAAACTTTTGGCCACTTTATGCTTAATTGTATGTGACTAAATATACAAAAAAACATGCTTTGTTTGGTTGTATAATGTTTACGGTCACTAAATTTCTACCTAATTAGTCACACAAATACGTGGATATGGACACTAACTCGAAAACATGACTGTAGGTGACCTACTGCCGCACGACCTTTTGTCACACACAAGAGTTTTCAAATGTGTGACTATATGTATATCGTGACACTTTTTTAGTGTGACCAAATCCACTTTTTATACTAGTGTAATGCTTTGCCTAGAAAAGAATATGAAAGAATTTTCATGTGTAATATGGCAAAAGAAATTTGGAAAACATTGTTGATCACCCACCAAGGTAATAGTCAAGTCAAAGATAACAAGATCGACCTTTTGGTTTAACAATATGAACAATTCGTCATTTCCGAAGACGAATCTATAGATAGTGCTTTTGCTAGATTTAATACTATTATTACTAGTCTAAAAGCTCTTGATGAAGGTTATTCTAGCAAGAACTATGTTAGGAAATTTCTTAGGGCTCTACATCCCAAATGGAGAGCAAAGGTCACGGAAATTGAAGAGTCGAAAGACCTAACATCACTATCTCTTAATGAACTTATCGAGAACCTCAAAGTTTACGAAATGATCATCAAGAAAGATTCTGAAATAGTCAAAGCAAAAGTTGAAAGGAAATCTCTTGCTTTAAAGGCTAAGAAAGAATCTAGTGATGAAGAGTGTTCAACTTTCAGATGTGAAGACGAAGAATACGCCATGGCAGTAAGAGACTTTAAGAAATTCTTTAAGAGAAGAGGTAGATTCGTGCGACAACCTCGAAATGACAAAAATACGTTTCAAAGAAGCCGAGATGACAAAAACGATAAAAGTGATAGAAAATGCTTTAGATGCGGCGACCCGAATCATCTTATTGGAGAATGTCCAAAACCACCAAAACACAAGAACCAAAGAGCATTTGTCGGAGGTTCTTGGAGTGATAGCGGTGAAGAAGATGATGACGGAGACGATCAATATATGAAACGTCCGCTCTTGTAGCTCACGAATCAAGTTGGAGGTATGTTTCGAATCCTCTTACTTTAGTAATGAAAACTCTTTAATAGATGATTTTTATGTTATTTAAAAATAAATATGATAACTGTGCACAAATGTTGTTTATAGTCTATCACTAAAAATAAAAGTCTAAAAGCCACTAGAGATAGCTCGGGTAGAAAGGAAATTACGTACTCTAAGAAAAGTGTTTACACTCGAGAAAAAACAAGGATGTTGATCTCGAAATGTGTTAAAATGTCATATGATTAAAGATTTGAAAATGAAAAAGCTTAAAGAGGAAAGCTCTTAAACTAACCAAGTTTGAAAAGAGCACACATTCCTTAAATGAAATGTTAAATAATAAAAATCCTCGGTGAAAAGTTAGGTTTATGGTTTAATTCATTTGAAGCATCATCTAGTGGAACTAAGGAAATAAAATTTGTGAAAGCTCACGAAAAGAAAGGTGTACCTTGTTGGAGGTCCATATATTTAGGGCGGCCCCCTTAAATGTGCAGGTAGCGGCCCCAATAGTAATTATGGACGGCACCATGAACCACACTTGGATCTGAAAAAAGTGTGTCTTTTTCAAAAATTATTTTGGTTGTCCTAGACCTAATAACACATATAGTAAACAATGTAATGAGTTCTCGTATAGCTACGTGATAATGAAGTTAAACTGTTCTTTATGCCATTGTCAAAGCCGGGAGTTGGATTTTCAATAACTAAATTTACTAGATCAAAAATTCCACCATCACAAGAAGAGTCATAAATAATTATAATCGTCCAAAACACCCATAAACAAACAAGAGAAACATTGGTCAACAAATCAACCTTGTGGTTTTTCCTTGTAATCTTGGAATAACTTCCATGACAAGTTACATGCCATGGAAAATGTGTCTTCCATTTTCACACCCAACAATTGCATCAAATGCATAGGGTTGGTTTAGCACTAAACACTTTTGGACCCATTTGAGATATGGGGACCAAATGTTTGAGGTGTTGACTTATAATAAATAGATATGCTTCTCTGGAAGTCAACTTGGACCCGTTGAGTGGATAATGGACAGAGGTATGCTCTAAACAATTACACGGGTTAACAGAAAGCTCTTCTCAAGTACAGGTCATACATGGTGTGGTGTATTGTCATTTTTGGTAGTATCTTGCTATGGTAAAATCTTTAGCAAGGTCGATTTCAATATGACTCTCTCAAATTTAAGTGATGTAGAGCATGTATACAACTTAAGATTTAACTTGTTAAGTATAGGACAAATATGTGATAATAAATGTAGAGTAACCTTTCCCTGAACATGATAGTGAAATTAATAAGGATGGTCAAGGTCATTGGTAGAAGGTATTAGGAAGAAAGGCTTATATGTGATGAAATAAGAATGAGGCCTAAAGACAAAATTTTGTCTTGCAACGATTGATGAAAACTCTACGTTGTGGCATAGGAGATTAGGTCACGCTAATATGCGTCTCATTCAATCGTTTATGCATCTAAGGAATTAGTTTAGAATAATCTTACCTATGCTGAAGTTTGATCAACACTTCTGTGATGCTTGCCAAATTGGAAAGCTAACGCTCTATGCTAGTCATAAGGCTAGAATATAGTACTCATCGGGACTAGATTCTTAGAATCCATTCATATGTTATCATATTTGGTCCATCTCCGTATGAAGTTACAGATGGAAACAGCTACTATACCTTAGTATAGTAGGATGCCTACTCTAGTATCTTGGATAGATTCCTAAGAACAAAACCGAAAGCTTTCGATCAATTCAAAATAATTTAGTAAGAAGATTCAACTATTAGAAGTACAATAGTGTCAATAGAAAGACCGACCATGGTCGGAATTTGATATTGAGGGAGATGCAACTTTGGAGAGTTTGGTATGCCAATGGTATTACACATAACTTCTCAGCTTCCACGCACTCCCAAATCAAATGACTGTGGTGAAAGAAAAAATACGGGACACTTCAAGAATATGAGCTAGCTATGTAATGAGCAATCGTTACACAAAAGTTTTGGTTGTAACGCACATGTAAGATATTCAACATACCATTCTCAACCGTAATCCTAATTAGAGCAATCTTCGAAAAACACCTAATAACTCTTAAGGGTAGGAAAAAACCCTACATTAGATTACTTTAGAGTGTTTGGAAGCAATTGCTTATTCTAAACACTTAAAGACTACCTTATAAAGTTTGACATTGTCATACGCAAGTATACTTTTTAGGTTATTTAAAATAGTAAAGCATTGCATCATCCGAAACAAAACATAAGAAAGTCGATAGAATCACTTAAGTGACATTCGATGAACTTCCTCCACCCTTAAGACATCAACCTTGGTAGATGAGTTGATGACTTAGATGAAGAGAAGCATTAAGTGTCACCAAAAAGAAAAAACACTAGAAAGTGACATTATAGATGAACTTTGAGATTGACAAATTAGTCAATATTAAGGAATCTAGGAACTCAATCCATTAGTAACTATTTCATAGGAAACCTTAACTCAAAAGAACCCTTAGATCACAAGTCATAAACAAGTAACATCTCTTTTGTATTATAATCAAAATTAGAATCAAAGAATGTGAATGAAGCCTTAACGGATAATAGTTGGATAGTCGCTATGCAAGAAGAATTAAATCAATTCATTGCTAACGAAATTTGGGAGTTAGTTCCACAACCTAAGAATATGAAAATTATAGGAACTAAGTGGGTGTTTAGAAATAAGTTAGACGAGAACGGTATTATTTCTCGAAATAAGGCTAGGTTAGTTGCTCAAGGCTATAATCAACAAGAGGGCATCTATTATGATGAAACTTACGCCTCAGTTGCCAGACTTGAGTCAATTAGGATACTATTAGCATATGCTTGTGCTTTAGACTTTAAACTATTCCAAATGGATGTAAAAAGTGCATTCCTGAATGGTTTTATCAATGAGGAGGTATGCGTGACACAACCTCTACGATTCATTAACTTTGAAAAACTAGATCATGTTTATAAACTAAAAAAAGCTTTGTATGATCTTAAACAAGCACCCAAAGCTTGGTATGATAGATTAAAAGCTTTCCTTATTAAACATAAATATAAAATGGGAATGGTAGATAACACTCTTTTTACTAAGAAGAGAAGTTCAAACCACATCATCGTTTAAATATATGTCGATGACATTATATTCTGTTCCACTTGTCAAGACATGTGTGATTAATTTGCCAAAATCATGCATGACGAGTTCGAGATGAGCATGATGGGTGAACTTAACTTCTTCCTTAGACTACAAATAAAACAAATGGAAGATGATATTTTCTTTAATCAATCTAAATATATTAAAGAAATGCTTAAGAAATTTATCTTAGATGATACCAAACTCACGAAAGACGAAGAGTGTGAGTCGATAGATAGTGCCAAGTATCGAGGCATGATAGGAAGTTTATTATACCTAACGGCAAGTAGGCCCGATATCATGTTTAGTGTCTGCCTTTGTGGCCGCTTCTAAGAGGCTCCCAAAACCTCTCACCTTAAAGCGGTTAAACGTATCTTTCGATACATTAAAGGCACTACGCACTTATGATCATGGTATCTTAAGGGGACCTGCATAGAAACTGTAGTATATGCCGACTTTGATCATACGAGAGATTATGTTGATCGAAAGAGCACTAGCGGTATTTGTATGTTCGTGGGATGTTGTTTGACATCTTGGTTCTTGAAGAAACAAATCTGTCTTGCTATATCCACTGCCGAAGACGAATACGCAAGCGCCGGAAAGGCATGTTAACAAGCACTATGGATGAAACAAGCTCTTATCGACTACGACGTTCGACTCGACGACGTCCCAATCATGTGCGACAATAAAGGCGCGATTGACCTTAGCAAAAACCCGGTGAAACATTCTCGAACCAAACACATCGAAAATCGTTACCACTTTCTTCGTGATAATATCCAGAAAGGACATATCTCAATCGAAAAAGTGCCTTTCGTCGACAACATCGCTGACATTCTTACAAAACCCCTTAAACGTGAATCGTTTAACTATCTACGTCTTGGTTTAGGAATGATGGAACACATTCCATAAATCATATTAGTCCACTTATCCTTCTTCTCTCTCAATTCTAGTTAGTATTCCATTTCGTGTCATGACAACTTGAATACTTTATCCGAAGTACTTTAAGCATTTTTAATTCGCGAAATGCAAATTAAGATGTCACTCTTCTTAGTAAAATTTTGGTCCAAAACCGAGTCCAAAACCCTTTACTGAGGGCGGCCCCCATACCATAGGCGGCCCCTAATATATTTGGGACCGCCAGGCATTATGGGACCGCCATCAACAGACTCCCTTATTTTACACTTAGTCAAAAAAATCAAACCACAAAAACAAACACCCCCCTTTGTGCTGCAAGTGACGAACACGATTCAAACAACCCAAAAACTTAAAATCACCCATCAATATACAAATTGAAGATAAAAATCAACACTTACAATCATTCACAACATCTTAAAGATCATCAATTGTAAGTCATTTCATCTATTTTCTTTCAATTTGAGTCGAGGGTTCATGATGAATACCAAAAATTAAAATTGGGGATTTTTTATTTTTCTTTCAATTTCATAAAATTAGGACTACTAGGATACAATGTATAACTAATATGCTTCCCATAGACATAGGATTTGCATATATTAGTGAGCTTGATTTTGAACCAAAACCCTAATTTTATTTTCAAATCACTCACGCTAGGAACATAATAAAATTGTTGTCATGCATTGTTAATCCAACCTAAAAACGTTTTCAAACACATGTATAATGATCTCATGAACAAATTTCGAGATACATAATTCATATGTATTTTTCGACCTGTTTGGATAAGCTTAAAACTTCAGTACAAGTATAAGCAATTAATATATGATTTTATTTGTGTCATTTTAGGTAACAATGCCTCGATTTGCCGGACTTGATCATCAAAAGACACGAAATTACATACCTCTTATATCAAATGAATTTAATCAACACTTACTAAACACAATGGCAAACCTTGAAAAATTATACTTTCATGAGGGAAGGGTTGTGAGTCAAAATTTCGAAAATATGAGTCATATTTGTGCCAAGTTTGAGTCAATCGGTTTTGATTGTTTGTTAAACATTAACGAACTAATTGTACCTCTTTTTGTTCTCGAGTTCTATAGTCAACTCACTTTTACCTTTAATTCTGAGGGTCACTTTCTCGTCAACTTTGTCATTTAAAACAATTCATTCTCTCTCACTCTTGATAAATTCGGTCAAATTTTAAAAATCCCCTTCAAAGGTCAAGCCTCTCACACTGACATGTGGTTACTCGACCACTTGTCAATAAGTATTCAGAGTAAAGGTCCTTATAAGACCACTCCTCCCTCTCCAAGTGTCATCAAGTCTTTTATTCAAATTCCTCGACAAGGATAAGAAACTCGTACCAAAAATAAGAAAACCATTGTCGTAAGTGATAAGATTCATACTCATATGAAACCTTGGGTTGACATTATTCGTGAAAACGCCATTTTTCTAGGAGGACATAGGGATCATGTCTCCGCTTTATCATATGCTTTATTGCATTGAGACCTCCACTCCTTAGAATCTAGCATTTTTCATTCTCAAAAGAATGGAAAAGAAGAGATTATTCAGGAAAATATCTTTTGTCTAGTGGGTAATCGGGATCATGTTCCCGCGTGTCTTTGTTACATGCTTTATTGTGTCGTATACTCCGAAAAGTTCAACCTTGCCTGTTGAAACCTAATTGTAGGCTTCATAGATCGTTTTGCCCATCTTAGGATTCTAATATCATTGAATGCTGAATCGAAAGCACAGCGGTAAAACAATAAGAATATCATGTTATTCACAAGGTTTTCTTTATTCATACTAATAACTGTCAAAACTATTCGACTTTACAGTCGATCTATGCTTTTTAGTAACTAAACTAATAACAACCTAATTTTAAGCTAACTAGTAGACGTCTCATTGTGGATAGATCTAACTATGAATGGATAATAAAACTATTCACCTACCTCTCTTTATGATACTAGAGAGGCTAAGGTTTTATAAGAAAACCTAGCTTTAATATTGAAGCTAACTTTATTTGCACTTTATGTCCTTGTAGTTTCATTATTTCTTCTTTTCTTCGTATGTAGTTTCTGATAATCCATCAAAATCTCAAAAACCCAAACAATCTTCCCCTATTTGATATTACATAAACAATCTCATGTATGAACAATCTTCAAGCTTTCCCCTTGAAATAAGATCTTCCTGTTGTACATGTGACGCCACTTTAAAATAAGCTGCCAAACCATTTAGTCTTCTTCCCTTTTTGTACTCATTAAATAGGGTATTGTAGATAAGACTTGTGTGATCACTTCCACTTAAGTGGTAATGTAGTTGGTTAAGCATGTAAAATAAGTTCCTGAAGGTATGCTAATCGTCTCTTTGTATCACGAAATCAGTTGGCTTTAATTATTAATATTAATGAAAATTATTAAGTGTAATTAAATCATTCCTCTCTTATGGGAGACTGTTACTCAGCCGGCGATCTACTTGCAATCCTTGTTTGTACGTAACAAAAAGGTTACCCTTGTCACATAATTGATAAAAAGCCCATTGTCATCAAATGTCTTCATATTACTCTTAAACATAAACTTTATCATTGGTTCGAGACCAATGCATCAAATAACCGCAAAAACTGTTCTTTTGTCTGATTATCGAAACCAAACTAGCAGTATAAATGCTTTATCAGACAACTCTATGGCTGTATTAAAATCTTTTGCTCAGACGAATATGTGAGCAGTACAATTTTTACTTAAGTACGAACAGCATTTAAGTAAAAGCTAGTATTTAATTTGCATGATAGTCCCAACAGTAGGTATTTGCCTGATACACTACAATAATATAGCAAGTCTCGAACAGTAGTAATATCAGGGATAATATAAAATTATACACACACCTTCTCACCTGCTGTTCATTATTCATTCGTCACCCTCTGTTCACTATTCAAACAGTACCAATGTATAATAACATCACAAATGTTTGTACGGCAACATTAATTCCTCTTTTAACCTTAAGGTCCACGCATAACCTGCTCTTTGATCCCAAACAATATACACCAATTTTCTTTTGAACAGCTTTAACATCCGAACAGTATTAAACATGAAAAGGACAATAAACAGTTTTAATTTTAACTTGATGAAGCAATTATTATAGTATATCAAGCAGCATTAAATCACAAAATACTTGAAGCCCAATTTTGCCACCATAGATACACTAACAATAGTTGTATAAAACATGGCTTTATCCCCTATTCTGTTAAGCATAATATTTCCTTGAATCCATAATATTCTATTAATATAAGGAAATAATTTTATACCTCAAAATCCTCCAATTCCAAAAACCAATCCAATCTCACACGCATTCATAAACACACGACATTCTTCCATCTCTCTCCAATCTTCTCTTTACTTTATAACATATATTCTTGTCTTATTGATTGCTTGCTCTCCATACATAACCTCGAACACAACATTCTAGAAACCATCATCATTAAACCCTAAAAGATTAAGGTTTCAACAAGCTGTTGTCATAAAAGTCCTTATTACAGACGAAACAAGTTGGCATCTGTAAGCAGCGAAACTTAATTCTCGATGAACACTATCAGCATACGAACCTAATATCTAGGGTTTTTGTGTTTGCTTACTGTCTTTACAAAAATCCTTGTAGGCGTTATTTATTGAGAGCGAGTCAATCTAAATGTATCCTAATAATGCTACCATTGGGTGATGAACATACATATCAGATCAAGGGTTTATGGATCAACAGTATCATGCAACGAAACCCTAGATTAATTCTCTAAGGAATATGTAATCACCCAGGTTTTTTTTTCAATCACGTCTGAAAAAATCACATGAGATTTGTATCACAATCTCATGTGATTTCAAAAAATCCCATGAGATTTTTTCTGACGTGATTGAAAAAAAAAATTCGAAAAAAGTTCGTCGAAAGTATATATAAGTGCCCCTCTATAGAAAGGTAAAAAAATACTCGTCGCGATGGTGTATTTTTTTTCGTTTAACGATTTATCATTTGCTAGATATTTGAGTTTTAAGAAAAAGGTAAAAAAGTGGATGATGAAAAAATGAGTGGTTAGGATTAACCCATTTGTTTTTTTTTTGCCCTTGTTTTTTGAGGATCTCAACTCTTCAACAAGTAATGTTCTGATTCCATTGGATAGTTGGACAAGTGGACTACTAGTGTATAATTTACCATTAAGCTGTAAGTGGGTAAAGTCTCTATGAGCTATGGTTTAACAAGATCACCATTGCTTTAATCCCTAAGATAGATTATAATCAGTAAATAAGGATGCTTTATGCGGATGCTTTAATTGTGACAGAATTAATGTGTCTAGGTCTTATGATGATGTAACGCTCAAGTCTTAAGAATGATATTCCACCTCGAGAGAAGAAATCATTGCACTTAATAAACAAACCAACTTTCTAATCGGATTAATAATGGTTAATACAGTTTTCTTATATTTGGCTCGACCGCTCTTTTATCTTTTGTTTATTTGCTTGCGTAGGTTAAAGTGCCTTGAATTGATTGTAGTCACCAACCAAACTGTGCCAGTCTCTCAGGCTGAAAACCCCTTTTTCCCGTTAGAATTAGTATTAAGACTGACATAGGTTTAGAATAAGATAGAATTAACATAGATTAGATAACCAAGATATTAATTAAATTGATAGATTTAACCTCGCTTCAAGTGTTCGACACCCTACTTACCACGAAACTACTACCAATCGGGTACACTACCCGTTAAAGTGTTGTTTTTGGTTTAGTCGGCAAAATATAAATTTAAAACTTGAATCAATAAAATATACACCACACAACGACACATCAGGGATCATGTTCCCGCGTGTCTTTGTTACATGCTTTACTGTCTCATACACTCTGAAAAGTTCAACCTTGCCTATTTCATGGCAAAACGAATGGAGTGGTTCACCAAACAAAAGCGGTTGATCTTACCCTATGGTATGTTATTGACCCTTCTATTTAAAGTCATCATGAATGAAAATCATGAATTGTACAATGAGTCTTATGTCTTGTACGATCGTGTCATGACTCCTTTTGCCGCTCAACAAGATCAAAAGCCTAGAAAGGATCGTGGCACAAGAAGAGGTCGTCACTCCACTTCTTCTTCTTCCGCCTTTAACCAACCATCCTCTTCTCATCTTAACGATGATGATGATGATGGACATGGCAAAGGGACCTTGCGTGCAAGCACTCCTTCCCCTATTCGTTATGTCAATTCATTAACCAATCAAGTTCCTTAAGTTTTTCAAAACCCACCTACCATTGACCCTCACTTAGAACCCTTCTACACCCGTCAAACCGAAATCATCAACCATCAAGTTCAGATTCGAGACGAGCAACGTGGTGGATTAAGGTCAATCAGGAAAGGCCTTAGAAACTTGTGGAGAAATATCAAGAAGTGAGGAATATGGAAATGTGCTTTGTGACATTGTTAATTATATTACTTATTACTCTATGAAGCTTAAATACTTAAACTTATATTATTTAGTGATAACTTAGTATGTAGTACGAGCAACATAACTTGCCTTGGATGATCTTTCGATTTTATCATCCTAAACACTTGTTTTCATGGTATTTGACACACTATAATTACCTCTATGATGATATGCATGCTTATCTATTAGTCAATATGCATACATGTGCTTCTTTGATTGAATTTGGAATGATGAGTGTTATGAATTTAATTGTTGAGTATTAGATGATTTTGATGAAATAGAGTTGATTGCAAAAAGGGAAAATAGGAAAAAAAATTATAGGATCTGCAGAAAATCTAGAAAACTAGAAAATTTTCCTGCCTTCAGAGAACGACCCCCATAAACATAAGGCGGCCCCCTAATATATCTGGGACCGCCATGTATATATGGGATCGCCATCAGAAGTCACAGATTATTTACTATAACTACCTGATTTTCTGTGCAGTTGACTATTCCTTATTAGACCCAGCTAAACTTCCTGCATTTTGCCAAACAACTTTTGAAATTTGTTTCCTTAATTCTCATGCTTTTCTACTTTGATCACTTACTTTCAAGTTAAATAAACCATCCATCTCATTGCTCTTACC
>BQNB010193822.1:0-11504 GCA_026074375.1 Tanacetum coccineum
GGGGCCGCCCATTTTTTAGACGCTCCTTTTTTGTCTTTTTGTGGGGAAGGTTTTTTAGGAACTTTTTAGCCGTTTTTGGGTAGAAAAGTTGAATTCAAAATGTCTATTTTGAATAAAACATTTTTTATAAATACAAAAATGTTTTGTATATATATATTTTTAAAATGTTTGTCCCATTTTATAAAAAAATGTAAGGTTTGGAAAAATAATTTTTTTTTGATCATTCAACAAATTAAAGTTTGTTTGTTCATACCTTTAGTGATTTACGTCGGGTGCGAACTTAAATTTGTTGTTGAAGAAAACATAGACGTCAAAAGATGTTGACGTATGAATTGATGATTTGTGATTACGAGTAACTTAAGCACTTTACGTTATGTGTTATAAGTTACATGTTTGTCATCACCAAAACATGAAGAGAATGTATAGATTAAATATTGTAATGTAATATTTCTACCAACAATCTCCCCCTTTTTGATGATGACAAAATATATAAACTATAACTCATAGTAAAATATATAAGTTACTTGTTTACACTTCTTCTCCCCCTTTTTTTTTTTTTTCCTCTTTTTTTTTTTTTTTTTTTCGAAACAATGAGGTAGGACTCCTAGACTGGACTTTAAATACACTTCATCTATTAAATTCAAAGAGGCACCAGCTTGCATCATCCTAAGTGAAGTCTTGATTCTATCAATCCCTTTTAAACGATGACATCCCTTTAATATTGACTCAAGCAGATCCATGGATCAAATTAGTTGCAAACTCTTAATCTACATCAATGGTTAGTTTTGTGCAACAAAAAATATATATAGGGATGAAAAACACATATCAAAAAATGTGTAGATGTCTTAAACTGTTGCAAACGTAATGGCTTGGACATTTTCAAATGCTCCCCCTTGGTGTATGCTCCCCCTTGATTGGGGCACCAAGAAATTGAGTAACAGAAAAGTGCTACAAAACAAAGTTAGTAGAAAAATAAACATATATATAATGATGATAGATATATATGCAAGACACTTAGTGGGGAACAAATCATGTATGTTTTAGGTATATGCACTCTAAAGTGTGGCACTAAAGACAACAACCTAAATAATAAAAAAAATGATGAATGCTTAAGACATGGAAATGTTTAGGAACCAATGATAAGATTCGACCGACACATGCTTAAGGGCTAAGACTCGATCAACACGTTCCTTATGGTATCATCATATAACCACAAGGTAATGATGGGTATTTAAATAGAATAATAGGGTGTTTTGAAGGAATTCCTAAATCCTCAAGGTTTCTTTGTTAAGCATTATGTATGCTTTTCATGTTTGGGGTGTTTAAGGATAAACATTATCGTAAGAATTTAGGTCGAACTAAATGTTGATGATAAGGATGATTTATTAAGGAAACATAAATGAAGATGGATAAGAGTGAAATGGAAAGGAAGGTGTTGCATATATTTTAATTATAGGTTTGTTGGGTGTTTGGTAGGTTTGGAGAGTAAGGTGATGAGAGAATGTTGTTTTGTTATTGGGAGAGATGCATGGCTAAGAGGTTTGATAGGTTTTGTAGTTGATTAATGTCATCAACTAGGCTTTCTTTACTTGGAGATGGAGGTGGTGTGTGTTGAGTTTGGTTGTCACTTTGAGGTGGAGATTGAGTGTGAGTAACATGTAAATTGATGGGTGAGATAGAAAATGGAGGATGCGAGGCAACTTATGGTGATGTGGGAGTGCCTTAATGTAAGGATTTGGTAATTCTTGATTGGGGTGATTGTTTTCTTGAGATGGTTATGAGAAATAGTGAGTGGTTTTGGATTGGTGTAGTATGGGAATTTACCATTGGAGCTCCATTGGAAGTGTTACAAGGGTTTAGTTTCTTCCTCCAAATAGGTTTCACACTCATTTTGGCTACTCTTGATGGTTTGGATGTGGGTTTGTTAGAGGATGTCATTGGTGAGGATGATTGTGATGATGATGATTGTGATGAGGAGATGTCATTGGTGAGAATGTTAGTAGATGGTTGTTAATGTTGATGAACAAAAGGTGGAAAATGTGAAAATAGTTGGAACTTTGTGAACGACTACCAACTCCACTTGAAGGTTGAATATCATTCTTTGTGTTCTTTACTTGCCAAAAAAATGAAATGAACAAATGAAAGACACGTTATTGTGATGACTCAACAACACTTTGAAGATTGAATATCTTCTTTGTGTTCTTCACTTGTTTAAAAGTGGAATGATTGGATGAGACGTATTTAATTACGAAATTCACTTGACTTTTGACAACATAGGCACACATGCTTATGAGTGTCGGGATATGAAGATGAGACACATTTCATTACGAAATTCACTTGTGGGGAATGGTTACATGGTGAATCTTCTTGTAAAGATGACAAGGTGGATAACTCGAGGTTGATAGCAGTAAGTATGTCTCGGTTTTTCATTTCACTTTGGAGATTTGGGGATGTACTAGAACTAATGATCACTAACAAGAGTGAATAATAGTTATAAGGTTTGAGTGTATGGTAGAAGTGTATCTTGTGGTTTCTAGTGAATAAGAATCACCTATGTGAGTTCTTGAGAGTGTTTGGTTAAAGGATATATGTGAAGATGTGTGTTTTCCCTTCCCTTTTAATTCGTGCTCATCTGGACATAAGTTGTGGAATAAAAAGAATAAATGAAGAGAAATAAAAACGACAGTGACGAGCTTGACAATTTCATGATGGATGACGGCTAGCATACGATGAACTTCATCCCCGAAGTTATGTAGCTCTTCTCGAATATTGCGATTGTTCGTAGAACAATCACACAACGAGGTACGGGGTTGTCTTAAAGGTGGTAACGGGACAATGTGGACGGAATTTATAACCCATTATATATAATAAATAGAGGCATGATTAAGGTTTTTGTGAAACGACTTAGACATGAACAATAAGTGACATTTTAATTTGCATTTCACGAATTAAAAATGCTTAAACATTTCAGATGAAATGATTAAGTTGTCAAGATTTATCAGAATGTATTTAATAGTAACAAGACTATTAAAATGAGAATGACACGTTTATGAGATTTTGTTTTCATCTCTTCCTAGACCTAGAACAAAAATAACATAAACGGGATCACATTTGAGTGGTTTGGTGAGGATGCAACGTAGGTTGAATAGATTTGACTAAGGAAAGCATATTTTACGTAACTTTGTGTGTACTCCTAATGAGATACAAGAGTTTATCGAACTGTATACTATAATTAGGCATATTTAGATAAGCCATTTAATCTAATTAGAGAAATGAATATGAGAATATCTCTAGGGATGCTCATTTATGGCTATAACACGACATTTTTTACGGGTTATACACCGAACCAATCTTCAATATGTAAGCATTTTCATAAGTTAGGTCAAATTGAATTTTTAGTGCAATAGATTCTCTAGTAGTCATTCTCATGTTAGACAAAATAGAATTCTTATATTTGCCTAATGAAGTGTAGCAAAGATAAAATTTGTATTATTCTTTTTCCAATAGAGGACATAACATCGAATCAACTACATTCTTAATTCCGGTTCCGCATAATCCTAATCAAGATGTGTGGAATTCCAAGATAAGTGTAAGCAAGATGTTTTAATCTTTTGTTCAAGATCTATAGGTTGTTTGATTTCGATTACATATTGCTTTATTTAATGGATGTCTTATATTTAGTCATCTTACATGTGTAGTTGTCACATGTGATATTTAACGTGTTTGGTTTTTCAAAGCCAAACGAGATGTTCGTTATTTTGTGACATGGACAATTTTTGTTATATTAAGAGTGTTTTAAGAATTCTCCATTTCATGCCATGTGAAGTGAATCTTATCATCAATATTATTTATCTTAATTGAGTTTGTGATTCTTTAATGATAAATGTTTGAAAAGAGACATATTTTATTTTTAAAAAATTACTCTTAAAAATTTATTTTTCCTTTTCATGTTGTTTATCTAATTAAATAAGTTATTTGAATATTTGTTATTTTTACTTGTTTATGCATTGATACATATTTTGATAGGTTATTTTCATTTCTAAATAAAACTTTATATTTTTCAAATATTTGTAGTGTATTTCTTGTCACACAACCATTTATGCTACGAAGAAAATAATATGCATAGGATATATATTATTCCTTATCAATCGTTTAATACGATAAATCCATAAAATCATAAAACATAATGTTTCCCAAACATCATGTTATCCTAGGTGAATAAACAATAATATTATTTTTATTTTAGAATTTAGTTAAAAGTGAATTTTAGCTATGAGTTGTGTTTTTATGTTGTATGAGCAAAGTTTACATATATTGTTAGTTTGCTCGTGTTTGTTTTTTCGGAAATGACACATTTACCAATTGCATTGCAATGTAAATTTCTTGAATATTTCGAACGAAACATCCAAGTCGTCAATCTTACTTCATTGTGTATTTGATGCGTGTATTAAACATATTAGTATAATATTTGGAACACAACCATTGGACAAAAGTAGAATCAATTGGCTTTCAATCAACAAAAAGTGTGATTTATGGATTGATGCATTTTCTTTTCATCTAGAAAAAGGATGTTATTATTTTCATATCAATCTCAGTGTGATTGAGTATGTAGATCCAAGATAATATCTCTATATATTGATATAGTATTGAAGCTAAACAAATAAGAGTCCTATTTCATGTACATACACGAAAAAACTTGTCAATTAGATTCAATAAAGATATCAAATATAATTTAATTTAATGAATTGATATTTTTTCAAAATCTTTGATTGACCAGCACGACACACTCATTTAAAGAAAAGAAATAAACATTTAACATAGTGTGTTCCATTAATCCATTATTGTTGTTAAGGTGAGGTTATGAATATTGATAACGTAATTCTTATTCCAAGATTGTAGTAAATTTTTCTTGTGTGAAAATGTATAGTTGTTTATGT
Organism: Tanacetum coccineum; assembly: GCA_026074375.1. Lineage (NCBI taxonomy): Eukaryota > Viridiplantae > Streptophyta > Magnoliopsida > Asterales > Asteraceae > Tanacetum > Tanacetum coccineum. The sequence continues at coordinate 4,938 of BQNB010193822.1, forward strand.
TTTTTATAATTAGTTTTTAGACAATTTTTATGAGATCATTTATGAGTTTTCTAACAATTTTTATACAACACACATATTTTGTAAAATACTATATGTTTTTAGAAAAATATAATTATGTGTGTATGTTTGGAACATGCAAAAATAAAAAAAATACAAAAAAACACAAGCATTTTCTTTTTTCTTAGTTACTGATTGTATTAATCAATCTCTTTCTTTTGTTACACAACCTATGGTTAAAACTAAGCTAGATGTTAAAAATATTTAAACGTGTTGTTGAAAATAGATTAAATCGTTGGAAATATTTAGGTGACTAGTTTTAACATATTTAATAATATACTTGATAAGTTATTAAACTTTTATTCATAAGTATATTCCCATACTCGAAAAGTTTTACAAGATGTTTATGTGACATTTGTAAATTAAGTGATCTATGCCTATATGCAATGCAAGAATAATTTCGTAATCTTAATGCAAGAAATCTAGTATAAGTTCTAGTTAGGCATAATTCAAAATACTAGCTACAAACGAATAGTGTACATGACACATGTGCTTAGATATTCAATTTAGATCAATTAGAATTAGAAACAATCATTTAATAATTTCATATTAACACAAACTTAGACACAAAGGAAGTGTTTATAATAACATAGCATAACACACAAAAGTACTTGTCGTCGTTTTGTGTATTAGATACATCCACGTATTCATAGCTCAGTTCTTATTTTGATAAATAATATAAGCCTTCTCCACCACATTTCAAATAATCAAGTTTAATATTTTTTTTAAAGTTAATTACACCATTTTTTCAAAGATATATCAACAAGATTGGCGACTCGAAATGGAAAAGATATAAATACAAGTTTACGTTAAATAGAGACTCAACGTATTGGAACCTATTAAAGTAGTATTTTGCCTTTATGACTATATTAAGTTTGAAATAAATACTTTGAAGTATTTTTATATGAAAGTAGACTTAATTCTCTTCGAAATGGCGGTTGGCACGACTTCTACAGACTTACGGTTGATTTAATATGATTTTTCAAAGTTTCTGAAAAACTGCCGAATTAGACAGGTGGTCCCCTAAAAATTAAGGGGGCCGCCCAGGAATTAAGGGGGCCACCCAAATATTTAAGAGGGCCACCCACATGATACTCAAAATTATGATTTTTGTAAAAATTCTGTTTTCTTGCTTTGCGGAAAGGTGTTCAACTTTTATGAATTTGATACCGAACATCATAACACTTATTTTAAGGCATTTATTTTATTATTAAGCATAGTATAATTAGTGTATATAACATCCAAACTAATACAAGTTAATCAACAAAACACTTTTCATATTTAATCTCCCTTAATGGGTAATTTGATACATGGATCGTAATCAATTTTTAAAACCATTTGTTTTAAAAATTAGAGCTACGTGACTCTGATACCAATTGTGGAAATCGTAAAGGAGGGGTAAATACGTTTTCCTTTTAAAATCTTAAAAATGATTCGCATCAAATCACTGATCAAGCGTGATATAATATGAAGATTGTTTATATAAATTCTATACCAACAATACATATTTCACATTAATGTTCACATCAATCCATGACACAAACACAATCAAAACTATATAAGCAACACAACTCACAATTCCAAATATTATATATTAGATCGGATTAAGAAGTTAAATGTTAAAAAGTTAAGTAAAAGGAAATGCAAACTCGGACATGATGATTTATAGTGGTTCGGTCATGAAGCACCTCTTCGCCCTACTCCACTCCCCGAGCACCAAACTCGAGAGTTATCTTCACTAATCAATAAGCTCCCTTTAGGTGGAGAAAACCATACACAACGTTGCTTATATCAATTTCTGACACTAAGCTAGATGTCAAGTTCTAATCTTAGCTAGTTACCAATATATACGGAATTCACAACTTATTCCCCGAACTTACAACACATCTTCACACAACTAAATTAATTCTTCAACATTCACAACTTCACAACTTCACTTCACAACTTCCCTACACTTCACAACTTTACTACACTTTACATCTTCCTTACACTTCACAACTTTACATCACCAAGACACTACCAAGATCATCATGATCTAACATACCTTCTTATGATCACACCATGTCTATGCAATTACATAGTTTAAATAATTGACTCGAAGCATTTTACATTGTGAATGTAAGACATTCATGTATGCAATAACTAAAATACATAATTCGCATCTTGATGGATAGCGAGAGTTCTTCTCTTGCACTTGAATGGATAAATGATTGGATCACATTTAAACAAACTTATTACAAGTTAAGTGATCAAAGAAAAAGGTTTGAAAGAAGAGTTTAGATCTGAGAAAAACTATGTGCAAAGAGGTGAGAAAATCTGTGGAAACACTCCACTATTTATAGGGAAAAATATTAATTTTTTTATTTGGGCGGTCCCCTTAGTTATACAAGGGTGGTACCCTTAATTATGGCCGGTCCCCTTAATTAATTAAGGGGGTCGCGCATTTTTCAGACGCTCCCTTTTTTTGTCTTTTTGTGGGGAAGGTTTTTCTGGAACTTTCTAGCCGTTTTGGGTAGAAAATTTGAATTCAAAATGTTTATTTTGAATAAAACATTTATTATAAAATACAAAATGTTTTGTCATATGATTTTTAAAAATGTGTTGTCCCAGTTTATAATTAAAATGTAAGGTTTGGAAAAATAAAAAATTTCTTTGATCGTTCAACAAAATTAAAGTTTTGTTTGATCATAACTTTAGTGTTACGTCGGGTGCGAACTTATAAATTTTGTTGTTGAAAAAGAAAACATGAGACGTCGAAAGATGTTGACGTATGAAATGATGATTTGTGATTACGAGTAACTTAAGCACTTTACGTTATGTGTTATAAGTTACATGTTTGTCATCACCAAAACATGAAGAGAATGTATAGATTAAATATCGTAATGTAATATTTCTACCAACATAAGCGACTTGTAAACGGTTTTCTCCGCCTAAAGGGAGCTTGTTGACATAGTGAAATCTCGGGTGGAGTACTTGGGGAGTGGAGTAGGAACGAAGAGGTGCTTTGTAGCCGAACCACTATAAATCTTGGTGTCTTGGTTTGATCGTTTCTTTCTCTATCTCTCTATATTGTTATTGTTTACTTAGTTCATTACATTAGATAGTTTAATTGTGATTCATATTGTTGATTGATTGATATACAACTCGAATCAAACAATTTTCTAAGCAAAGTTTTAAAACAGACAATTAACCGGTAAACTATTCACCCCCTCCCTTCTAGTTTCCTACAAAAAGAATTCTTGAAAAGACTGTTAAAGACAATCCTGCTATTTGGTCAAGAAAACTTGATGAGTCTATAGCTTTGTATGCTTACAAAACACCAACGGGACCAAACCCTTAAACTCAATTATATGGAAGAAGTGCACTTACATCTGAAATTTTGAACACTGTGAAATTGGGCCTTGAAGAATTGTAATCTAGATCTGATCACTGCTGGTGAAAAACGAATGTTCCAGTTACACGAATTAGATGAACTTAGACATCAAGCCTATGAAAACTCTCGATTATACAATGCAAGAACCAAAGTCTGGCATGATAGAAAACTACGAATGAGAAAAGAATTCAAACAAGGAAACAAGGTTCTGCTCTCGAAGTATAAATTCAAACAGCCGAAACTCAGATGCCGTTAGCTAGGACCGTATGTAGTGAAACATCAATATCCATCCGAGTATGTTAAACTCTATGGAAAAGATGGAAAAACATTTATTGTTAATGGCCATCGACTCAAACTATATCATGAAGAAGAAGATTATAATGGCCAAAGGGAAGCAGTTACTCCCTTCTTCCCCAAAGAATGACTCACCAGGTTTGAGTCTAGCTAACGACTCTCTTAAAAAATTAAGCGCTTCTCGAGAGGCAACCCGTACTTCACTTAAGTGTGGAGGAGTCCCTCCTCCATTTTGTCACTTATATCCTTTATTTATTTTCTAAAAAAACAACAAAAAAAAGACGACCATGATTGTTTTGGAGCAAGTCGAGTTGGTGAAAACTAAGGTTTTTCATTAAACCTTAATCTGGTCAAACAGTTTTGGTCGTTTATTGGTTAAAGCAGCAGGTTATAGCAGTAAAGCGTAACAAGAGGCAGCAAGTGTACAAAAAGGAGGCATCGTGGATTTATGGTGTTTGAACAGTAGATGCATGATGGTACTGATGCATGTTCGTTTTTACTGATTGAGAACGAACACTACTTACTACTGCTTGTTATTTGGTTAATGCTGCTGATTAATATTTAATATTGCTTGGAGTTTGTTAATACTGCCAAGGACACGCGTTTAAACTGCTAAGGTATTTGAATATTGCCTAATTACGAGTTAGTACTGCTATGGTGTTTGTTAATACTGCTTGATTTGAGGGGAAGTAAGTTAATATTGTTCGTGTCTATTTTGTACTGCTGGCTTTAAAAAGTTTATACTTCCAGTTAAAGGTTGTTTATTGCTTATTTGATGGTGAAGTGGAATTACATGGGTACGTGTTTTATTATATATCAAATGGCTTACAGCATTTGGAGGTAACTTGTTTGTGTTTTCAATGTTGTGACGAAGACTTGTCAAAATCTAATAAAGGTGTGTGATTTTTTTTATAGTGCTCAAAGCTCACATTTGCTATCACTTGGTATGTGTCTCATAGCAGATGAGGATTTTTGTCAAGAGCATTGAAGATTGTTGGGTTTATTTTTGTCTCATAGCAAATGGCTTACAGCAAGGGGAAGCATTGAAGATTGTTTCATTCATGGAGATAGTTTTGTAATATCAAATAGGGGAAGATTGTTGGGTTTATAGATTTGATGATTACAAAACTACATGTGCTTATATGAAGAAACTTGTTTGTGTTTTCAATGTTGTAACGAAGACTTGTCAAAATCTAGCAAAGGTGTGTGATTTTTCTTATGGTGCTCAAATCTCACATTTGCTATCACTTGGTGTGTGTATCATAAAAGATTAGGATTTTTGTCAAGAGGTTGCAATCTACTTATATTTCACATATTTATTTATAAGTTCGACATCACGTGGATAGTACAAGACATAAGACACAAGTTTGGGTTATTCTATTTCAGCATCAAGTTTGTTATACTCAGTTTTTGTCATCAGTGATCATTACATAGAGCCTACTGAGTTCAAGATTCAAGAGATGATAAACATACTTTTTAGGGGAAGTTTATTGTTGACATGTTTAACCAACTACATGCAACACTTGAGGGGAAGTGTTTTGTTACAACTGCTGATCATTATTTCTACTACTCAGATTCATTTTTCTTATTGTGCGTAATGGTGGGCAATTTGAGTATTGGAAGGCTGGATTGGTAGTGTAGTATATGATTTGTAGCTGTTATGATCCAAGTTGCATATCTACAGAAGACCCCTATTCGATGATTACAAAAAGGGGAAGAAGATTACTGTTTATTAATTTGCAGCTTATTATGTGTGGTGGCATGTTCAAGGAGATCTTAAGTCAAGGGGAAGCATTGAAGATTGTTTCATTCATGGAGATAGTTTTGTAATATCAAATAGGGGAAGATTGTTGGGTTTATAGATTTGATGATTACAAAACTACATGTGCTTATATGAAGACGAATGAAACAGAAGGGCTTAATATGACACTTTGGTATTCTACATATGGAAGAATTAAAAGCTGGAAGATTTCCATGAAGATATGCATTGAAAAGTCAAAGATATCAAAGATAGCTTCCTTAGTACTCTAGGTTTTCTTGTAAACCCTATATATAAAGGGTATTAGGCGTCTGGTATAGTGCATCCAGAAACATAGAGCTCTCCCAATGAGAGTCTAGTAAACGTGTGCGTGTGTGTGCACAGTAGTTAGTTAGTTAATAGTTATTTAGCTAATAGTTAGTTAGTGTTTAGCCTCAAGAATCATTTGGGGCTGTGATGAATAAAGAAAAACCTTGAAAAACATCATTGTTCTTATTGTTATTATTCCGCTGCGTAATGTTTATCTTTGATGTTTATAATCCTAGATTAGATCTAAACAATCTGAGTCTTAAACGATCTTTAGGTTTTAACAATTGGTATCAGAGCCTGGTGGCTCTCGATCTAGGGTTTGGTACAAGGTTTTTATTCGTATGTATTTTTGAAAGAAAAAATAGGACACTTCAGGAAATGAGTAGAACCATGTTGAACGAGCAATCGTTACCACAAAAGTTTTGGTGTAACGCCGTAGATACTTCAACATATATTCTCAACCGAATCCTAATTAGAGCCATTCTAGGAAAAACACCTTATGAAATCTTGAGAGGTAGGAAACCTACTCTTGACTATTTTAGAGTGTTTGGAAGCAAGCGCTTCATTTTAAACACTAAAGACTACTTTACCAAGTTTGACCCAAAGTCATACGAAGGTGTCTTTCTAAGTTACTCCCAAAATAGTAAAGCTTATATCATTCTTAATAAACAAACTAGGAAATCGAAGAATCACTCAATGTGACATTTGATGAAACTACTCCACCTTCTAAGATATCACCCTTGGTGGATGATGATCTAGATAAAGAAGAAGCTAT
>BQNB010193824.1:0-11503 GCA_026074375.1 Tanacetum coccineum
AATGTCTTGTTTTGTCTCCTGATTTTAAGCTACTTGATGAAAGCTAAGTACTGCTTAGAGTTCCTAGGAAAAGCAATATGTACAACTTTGATTTAAAGAATATTCTTCCTTTTGGAGATTTAACTTGTTTTTTTACAAAAGCTATAATTAATGAGTCTAAATTATGGCATAGGAGTCTGGGTTATGTGAATTTTAAAACAATGAATAAACTTGTGAAGGGAAACCTTGTAAGAGGTCTTACTTCAAAGACTTTTAAAAATAATCATACTTGTGTTGCTTGTCAGAAGGGAAAGCAACACAAAGCCTCTTGTAAGACCAAACATGTGAGCTCTATCAGCCAACATTTACAGATGTTGCATATGGACTTATTTGGACCAACATCTGTAAGGAGTATTAACCATAAGACCTATTTCCTTGTAGTGACTGATGACTTTAGTAGGTTTAGCTGGGTTTTCTTCTTAGCCACTAAGAGTGAAACTGGTGGGATTCTTAAGAAATTTATAACAGAAATAGAAAACCAATTAAACCATAAGGTTAAAGTAATCAGGTCCTATAATGGGATAGAATTCAAAAACAGGGAAATGGATGAGTTCTGTGGGCAAAAGAGATAAAAAGCGAATATAGTGTTGCCAGAACTCCACAACATAATGGAGTTACTGAGAGAAAGAATAGGACCCTGATTGAGGTAGCTAGGACTATGTTAACAGACTCACTTCTACCTACAGTATTTTGGGCTAAAGCAGTTAATACTGCTTGTTATGTCCTGAATAGGGTTCTAGTGACCAAGCCTCATAACAAGACACCCTATAAACTTATTATTGGTAGAGCACCAAGCATAAGTTTCATGAGACCTTTTGGATGTCCTGTTACTATTCTAAATACCCTAGACCCTTTAGGCAAGTTTGATGGGAAGGCTGAGGAAGGGTTTTTAGTTGGGTACTCTGTAAATAGCAAGGCTTTCAGGGTATTTAATACTGAAACCAGAAAAGTTGAAGAGAATCTGCATGTACACTTTCTTGAAAATAAACCAAATGTTGTAGGGCAAGGACCTAACTAGATTTTTGATATTGATTCCTTAACAAATTCTATGAATTATCAACCAGTTACTGCAGGGAATGAAACTAACAAAAATGCAGGTCCACAAGAAACTAATGGCAATACAGGTTTGAAGAAAAATGTTGATGCTGGACAAACTGAAGAAGAGAATGTGTCTACTCAACAATATATTGTGTTCCCATTATGGTCATCCATCTCTTCAAGCTACAAGAGCTCAGATGACAAGGCTAAGGATTATACAGTTGATGATGATGCTTGTAAAAAGACTGTACAAGAACCAACAAGTGAGTATGATCAAGCCTTGAAGAATGTTCTTGATAAGATGATGGATCAAGAGAAAGAGGCTACAGAGCAATCAGATGCTGTTAGAAAAGAGTTTGAAGCTTAGTGTGATAGGCAGAAGAAGATTACTAGAGCTAGCAGTACTAACAATTTTAATACTATTAGCACACCAGTTAATACTGCTAGTGCATCCAGGACTTTTAGTCCTGTTGGACCATCAAGTGGACCATTATTTGTTCCTTTTGGTGGATCTTTTCCTATTGATGTTTCTAATCTTCCTCATGATCCTCTAATGCCTGAGTTGGAGGATACTATTGAAATTCAAAGTACTGGCATTTTTGGCAATGCCTATGATGATCATGACTTGGAAACTCTCAATACTCCTTATGCTGATCAAAATGTGGGTACAGAGGCTGATTTCAACAATATGGAACCTTCCACTATTGTTAGTCCTATTCCCACAACTAGAGTACACTCTATTCATCTTAAAGCTCAGATTATTGGGGATCCAAAGTCAGCAATACAAACAAGGGGCATGACAAAGAAGAATTCTGGAGAGCATGCTATGATTAGCTACATCCAAAAGCAGAGAAGGACAACTCACAAAGATTTCCATAACTGCTTATTTTCTTGTTTCCTTTCACAAGAAGAAGGCATTAATTATGATGAGGTTTTTTCTCCTGTTGCTAGGGTTGAAGCAATCAGGTTATTTTTGGCCTTTGAATCATTTATGAATTTTCCTATGTACCAGATGGATGTTAAAAGTGCTTTTATCTATGGCACTATTGAAGAGGAGGTATATGTCTGCCAACCTCCAGGTTTTGTGGATCCAGAATTTCCAGAAAAAGTCTACAAATTAGAGAAAGCCTTATATGGTCTACATCAAGCTCCTAGAGCTTGGTATGAGACACTCTCTACCTATCTGCTGGATAATGGATTTCACAGGGGACAAATTAATAAGACTTTATTCATAAAGAGACTCAAGAGTGATATTCTACTGGTTCAAGTATATGTAGATGACATCATCTTTAGTTCAACTAAGAAGTCTTTATGTGATAAGTTTGAGTAGATAATGCACAACAGGTTTCAGATGAGTTTAATGGGAGCACTTACTTTGTTCTAGGGTTTACAAGTCAAGCAGAAAGAGGATGGGATCTTCATTAGTCAAGACAAGTATATTGGTGAGATCCTAAAGAAATTTGGTTTTTTAAGTATAAGGTCAGCCAGTACTCCTATGGAAACTCACAAAGCATTAACAAAAGATAAAGATGGTAAGGATGTTGATGTTCATTTATACAGGTCAATGATTTGGTCATTAATGTATCTTACATCCTCTAGACTAGATATTATGTTCTTAGTTTGTGCTTGCTCAAGATTTCAAGTTTAGCCAAAAGTTTCCCACTTGAATGCAGTAAAAAGAATCTTTAGATACCTAAAAGGTCAACCTAAATTGGGCCTTTGGTATCCTAAGGACTCTCCTCTTATATTGGAAGCTTTTTCAGATAGTGACTATGCAGGTGCCAGCTTGGACAGGAAATCCACAACAGGAGGTTGTTAATTTCTTTGTTTAAGGTTAATCTCTTAGTAGTGTAAAAAGCATATTGTAGTGGCTAACTCAACTACTGAAGCTGAATACATTGCTGCTTCTCACTGCTGTAGTCAAGTGCTTTAGATCCAAAATCAGATGTTGGATTATGGATTTAATTTTATGTAGACAAAGATTCATGTTGACAATGAGAGTGCTATTTGTGTCGTCAAGAATCCTGTCTATCATTCTAAAACAAAGCATATAGAGATTCGGCATCATTTCATTAGAGACTCTTATGAGAAGAGACTGATTGAGATGGTCAAGATACACACTGACTACAATGTTGCAGATCTTCTTACTAAAGCCTTTGATATGACTAGGTTTCAGTTTTTGATTGCAAGCATTGGTATGCTTAATCCTTAGTGCATGGATTAAGGGGGGGGGAGCTCTTTGTGTACATATATTGGTTGAGTTGGTATAGAAGGATATATATGATGGCAAGTCTCTTAATACTACTAGGCTTAGTTGATACTGCTCGTACAAATGTTAGTACTGCTAAGGCTCAGTTAGTACTGCTGTGTATATATGTATTGGTGGTGCTGATAAAAGTTTGAGGGAAGGATATTGCTCATATCATGGATGTCTTTTCAGTGTTGGTTATACATCACACAACAAATGGTCATCAATTCACCATGTCTAACAGACAAGAAATAATTGGCTATTCCAAGGCAAACGGCAACTGGTAAAGAATTCTCAAATCCGTTGATGGCTGATAGTTTGCCAAAAACTATACTTCCAACTATAGTTTTTGGATGACTTGAGGTTAAATTTAGGAAGAAATGGGGGCAAAAGTAGTATTTTGATTTGGTTAACAGTTTTTAAATTCTATTCATGGGTTATGTATAAATATGGATCCTCATGAATTCTCACATGTCTATCTAGTTATTTCTAGTGTGTTTGTGATGAATAGAGACATGTTGTTGCATAACTATTGGAGAAAAGGTTAATACTGCTAGGCAAATAAGGGGCAAAAATATTAGTACGGCTAGATCAAAGTTAATGCTGCTAATGTTAACTTAATACTGCTAAGTTACTGTTAGTACTGTTTGGCGGTGGAATTAGTTATCATTAATTAACTATAACCGTTGAGATATTTTTTCCGCATACTTCGCTTATAGGTTACCTGAATTGGATAATTCGTGATACTTCTCTAATTTTTAAGCTTTTCTTCTAGATAAATTACTATTTATTCAATCGATCACATCAAAACCCTTAAGTGTCATATATATTTTTCTAACTTGCTCTTATCATTAGCTCACCCTATCATAATCGACCTAAACCCAGAAGTTTATTCAAGCTTTACTTTTCTCACACATCTTTAATGGCAAACTTAGAATTCTGTGATAAACAAAACATGGTTGCTTTTCTTCAAAAGTCAACTGGGAGTGAGGAATTTCATCAGATAGTAGATTTTCTTGCTGATAGCCATATCAGGTATGCTTTGACTGCTAATCCTACTATCTATGCTTCTCTAATTGAACATTTTTGGCAGACTACTACTGTCGAAACAGAAAATATTGGAGAACAACAGCTATCTGTCATAGTTGATGGGCAAACAATTGCTATTACTGAAGCATCTGTTAGGATACATCTCCAATTAGCAGATGCAGATGGTATTAGTTCTTTGCCCGATACTAAAATTTTTAAACAACTCACTCTAATGGGGTATGTTTCTAATGATGATAAACTTACTTTTCAAAAAGGTAAATTTTCACCCCAATGGAGATTTTTTATCCATATCATCATACATTGTATAAGTCCTACGAAAACTTTATGGGAACAATTTTCTAGTAATATTGCAACTGCAATTATTGTTTAGCTACAAACAGGACTTTTAAGTTTTCAAAGCTAATTTTTGATGGTATGGTGAAAAATGTGGATAGTAAGACAAAAATTTTAATGTATCCACAATTTATACAAATCATTTGGAATAAAAAGAAAAGGCTTCTTAAACAACACAAGAAAACATATGGTGCTCCTTCTTTAAAACAAAAACTTTTTAGCTACATGAAAAGAGCTTTTTCAAGGGTACATATACCTCTATTTGATTCTATGCTGGTTCATGACAACCCTGGTTAGGGTGAAGGTCCATCAAGCCCCGGTGGAACCCAACATACACCCACTCTCATTAAAACATCTCCACAACTTCAAAATATCTCCAACACCTATAGGAAAACCAGGACAAGAACAAGAAGAATGGGCATTAGGATACCTCAGTCCGATGTTCCATCAAGTGTTGCAGATGAGGCCATTATCAAGGAGATGCATGATGGATTGGTAAGGGCTACCACTACAGCTTTTAGCTTAGAAACAGAGCAGGGCAGTGGAAACATTGCTAAGACCCAAACCAAGGCAACATCATCTGGGCCAAGTTCTCCAAGAACTAGCTCAGAAGGTGGTCCTGGGTACCACTTTACCATGGGGGATATTCCTATTCAGGCTAGGCCTAAAAGGGTATCTAACTTGCCCAATGAACCACCTCTCAGAGAAGGTAACACATCTTAAAGTGGGGAGGGTAGTATGCAACTTTTGGAATTGATAAATCTTTGTACAAAATTGTCAGATAAAGTTACTTCATTGGAGGATGAACTTGCAAGCACCAAAGCTGTCTACAATAAAATACTTATCACTCTCACGAAAAGGGTAAAGAAATTGGAGAAACAACTCAAGCATAAGAGAAGAAGAATAGTTATTGACTCCTCAGAGGATGAAGGACCAAGTTTGGATGTTGAGGATTATCCCAAACAGGGGAGGATGATTGAAAAAATTGATAAAGATGAGAATGTCAACTTTGTCAAAAGCAAAGAGCTAGGGAAGTCATGTGATACTGCTAAGCATAGAATGGAGATTGAACATGATGATGATAGAACTCTTGCTGAAACATTGCTGAATATCAAAAGGAGTGCAGCAAAAGGTAAAGCTATTATGCAAGAATCTGAGCCTCCAAAGAAAATCAAGAAAAAAGAGTGATACAGATAAGTCTTGATGAGGAATTTGCTAAAAGTTTCTATGAGGAAGAGCAATCACAGATTCTGCAGGATCAAGTATATGCAAAACAAGTTGAAGCTCAATGGATTGCTGATGAAGAAAGAATACCTCAAGAAGCAAAGCAGACAGATGAAAGGGAAAAAGTTTTTAATTGGAATGATCCTGATGTGTTAAGGTATCATGCAGTTCAGAATAGACCTTTCTCAAAAGCTAAAGTGAGAAAGAACATGTGTACATATTTGAAGAATCAGGGAGGATACAAGATGAGTCACTTCAAGGGAATGAGCTATGAAGATATTAGGCCTATATTTGAAAGAGTGTGGGATCAAAATTAGGCTTTTTACCTAAAGATTCTGAAATTGAAAATGAAGTTATGAAGAGGCCAGGATTTGATCTTCAACAAGAAAGTTCTAAGAAAACTAGAGGAAGTAGGAAGAAAACACTTGCTAGGAAAAGAGTAGGAGAAAAGCAAAGTAAAGAAGGTGCCAAAAAACAGAAGACATAATATGAGAAGGAGAAGGAAGAACTTAAAGCCTATTTGGATCTAGTTCCAAGAGAAGAATTTGCTATGGAAATTGAATCTTTGGGTACTAAGTATCCAATAGTTGATTGGAAGACTCATATTCTGACAGAAAACTTTATGTATTATCAAATCATTAGAGCAGATGAAGGTTCAAAGAACTACAAGATTTTCAGTAAGATGCTTGATGATTTTGACAGAGAGGATGTAATGGATCTACAAAGACTAGTAGAAGAAAGGTATGCAACATCAAGACCAGAAGGATATAACTTGATGTTATGGGGAGATCTGAAGATCTTATTTCAACCTGATGAAGAAGATGAAGTCTGGAGGCATCAACATGAATATAATTTGATAAGCTAGAGACTATTTGATTCATGTGGAATTCATATTTTGTTGATGGACAATGGAATTGCCATTCACATGATGATAGAGAAGAAGTATCCACTTACTCAAGAAATGCTATCAAAGATGTTAAGCAGAAAACTAGAGGTTGATCATGAAAATGAGATGGTATTTGAACTTCTAAGGTTTATAAGATCACAAGTACAGAAGTAGAAGAATGTTTAGAAGAATCCTCAATAGTGCAGTCTAGAAGATTAAATGCAGAAGAAACTTTAGATTTGAAGGTAAATCACAAGTTTAGGGGAGGATTGTTGGGATTCAGAGCTTCTACACTTAGTACTGCTAGTTATAGTTAGTTAGTACTGCCAGTACATTGTTAGTACTGCCAGTATAGTTAGTACTGTTAGTATAATAGTTAGTACTGTTAGTTATATAGTTAGTACTGCTTAAGTGATATGCATGAGTTATATTAGGAATAGATATGCATGATCACTTGACGCGTTTTGTAAGCCCATTAGGGTTTTCCTTAGTGTATAAAAGGAACCCTATGACACAGTTAAAAAAACACACAAGTTTATATAGTTAGTTATTCTATAACATAGGCAGAATATTTGCAATCAATATATATTCAAAGTTTTGTTTACAGTGTTCTTCTTAGTATTACAAGTTAGATTCCGCATAACTTGTAGTATTCATACTCGTAGTTTCTCACATAGTTAGTTTGGATTTATACAAGTTAACTAAGCTTTAACAAGCTAAGAAGATCTATTCATTGGGACTCACAATCATATTTCTTTATCATTGAATCTATCTTAAAGGTTATTAATAATTGTTTTAAAATTTTTGATTATTCGAGCACTAATCAAATCCCTGTGGACGACCTGGTCTTATCTGAAATATTATACTACATATGTGGGTATACTTTACCCATGTGGTTCCAATTAATAATCAGTAAAACTAGTTTTATAGATTTAATGCTTTCAAAACACATCATGTGCTTTTATCATAGATTTTTACTCCTAGCATGCAGTTTCTCAAGATCTAGCTGGGGAGAGTTTTAAGCAACTTATAGAGAGTTTTAAAAATATATTCTGTAAACCTAAAATGATCATTAAAAATGTTGGAGGGAGAGGGCGGTTACCAACTATAAGTCAATGCGATGAAAACGTTTGACTAAAATATTCATCTCATAAGCATTTCGTTGTTACTCCTTTAGGGTAACTTTTAATGCGACTATGAATAGCTGATACCTTGAGAAAGTTTTGACCCGACTCAAAACATAATAGGGGTACAAATAAGAAACTGCATGTGAGCCCTTGGTATTAACCTATCATATAGGGGTAAAAGCCCGTATTGGTGCAATTTTGTGTAAACCTAAAACTCATTGTGCAAATACAGGTGTAAAAAGAAAAAAAGCAAACTATATCAAACCGCTACAACGAAAAAACAAAAAACCAAAACTAAGAATGTGTTTAGTTGGTGAGAGATACCCCTCTTTCCTAAGAAAAATTTCACATAAAACTAAAAAAATGTGAAACCTATTATCCATCTCTTTGATTACACTTCGTATGAGTTATTGGTAAGGGATAATAAGATCTTACATGTATCAACTCATTTGTTCTTGCATCATTGCCTCTTAGAGTCTGCTTCAACATATGAAGCAACTGTAGTTGCTGACCCACAACCGGCGCTGTCTGTCCTACACAAATACACCCACATTCCCAGAAAACCTATATAAACCAAAAAAAACTATATAAAGGAAAGTACCAGTAATTTTATGATGTGGCCTTTAAACAATATTCCCAAAGATGGTGGTGGACTTGAAAACAGGTTTGTTAGTCGCCACCACTTGCCCATCACTTGTTGAAAGCAGAGGATTAATGAAACGAGGTGCGAGTATATGAATGGTGAGTTTTTCGTGTGCTAAGTTTATCTTTTAGTATATATTCTCATATTACATTTCAAAACTAAACTTTAAGGTTATAGGAAATATAAGTCAAAACAAACACCCCTTTAGAAGTTGAGCATAATAGAAATAACTATAATATTAATGTATGTCCTGTGATATATACATTTGATTAACATTTAATGTGCTTTGCGAAGATATGTTGCAGTGGATATAGGATTAGAAGCTAAAATATCATCAAAATGTATATGCGACATCTGTAATGTAAATTTTTGCTGTCAACAGGTGCATTTGCTTGTTATAATCTGTCTTTCTAGACAGAATTTGATTAAACATTTTCTTATCTTTTTAATATTGTTTCTTTATCGTTGGCAATTGATTTTTTCAAAAATCATGTCAAAGTTTGCATTTGATTGTTGTATGCACCTAGTCATGGAAATGTTTTTTGTGTCCCCCAATGTCGATTAAGGTGGATTTGTCACTGGAGTAAGAGTTTAAATCCTACTTGTGGCTACCTATAAGCACATATTATTACAGTTCATATCTAATTCCTTTTATGTAATATATCACATAATCAGCTTAAAGTAACCACCTAAGCACTTGTAAATTGCAACTTAATTAATAAACCATCAGGAACAATGCTAAAAGACCTTACATGGTTCCACATTTAGTGTCAATGCATCAGCCCTTTCCAGTTCATCTACCGGTTGTCCCAATTCCTCCGCCCGCTGATCCACTTTGTTTCGTTCTTGTTCTGTACCATCGCTTGAAGACAACCGACACTAAGTTCATATACCAAATAAACTGAAAGAAAAGTGGGTTAAGTTGAAAGAAAAGTTAAATAAAAGTTAGATTGAGTTAAGTTATGGTTATAAGCTAATACATAACTTATGACCACAACTTAATTCACTTCTCTTCCAGCTTATTTTGGGGCTTATGAGCTTATATACAGAATCAAAAAAGAAAAAACACCCAAGGGAGTGTTTGTAATTGCTTATTAAAAGAAATTATCTGCTTCAAATCAGCTTTTAAGTGCTTGTTTTATAAGATGAGCAAATAAGCAGTTTTATCATGACTCTCTAAACAATTAGAAAGAGAGAAATCGAAATTTCAAAAAAAAACAGGTTATTCTAAGTTGACAACTGACTTGAAAGTTTGGGAATAGCTATTACTACCTTTATCAGCACAACTTGTGTGTTCCGCAGCCGTGTTGGTTAATTCTTGGTAAACCGTGCTATTGCTTGCAGCAGCTTTGTCCAAAGTCGTTGTTGTGACACGTTTGTTCACTTCGGCCCAACCATCTCGTCGCTGTAGTGAGATTAACTGGTCTTGGTTATCTCAGAGTTGGCCAATGTCTGAATAAAAAAAGAATACCAAACGTTAGCATTAGACATTGAAAAAAGGAAGTGTGAGAATTTTAAAACAGTTGATAACATTAAACTTTAACAGAATAGCTTACTACTTTC
This sequence comes from Tanacetum coccineum, assembly GCA_026074375.1. Lineage (NCBI taxonomy): Eukaryota > Viridiplantae > Streptophyta > Magnoliopsida > Asterales > Asteraceae > Tanacetum > Tanacetum coccineum. Next base: position 10,152 of record BQNB010193824.1, read on the forward strand.
ATTGAGGTACCGTTGCGACAATGTGTCCCTAAACATGTTACCGTCATTTGTAGGTTGTTGATGTAAAACGCCGTGAAAATCCCGGAAGGGAATAGATAATAAAGTGGGAGAAGGCGAGTAAAGTGGGAGTGAAGTTCTATCCATCCGTGAATGACGATATGTATAATAATAACAAATGAGGCTCAGATTTATGAATACATAAGTGGGACCAAACACCCAATGTGGCTGCTATCACACGGCCTATGTGACTGCCCAGCCAAGATACAGGGCTCGGTAAACCACGCGTACTAAAATGAAAATAATCATCATTGCCTGCAACATTATATTATATAAACACTCATTCAGTGGCTAAAATGACGTATTTGCATTAATCCAAGCCCGGGGTGCTCATGTGGAGGTTGCCGAGGCAAGCAATTCTCTCCCTCTACCATCCTTCCACTTTCTACATAATCCAAACCAAGTAAAGCGCACCCTATACCAGGGGATCAAACACCAACATGGCTGCAAACACGACTTTTATTTGTTTAAACCTTTAAATATTGTCCGGGTTGTGTGGCCAAGATACGGGTCAAATACTACCTAATGCTAGATCATTATTAAGCTGCTCAGAAACAGCCACGCTATTTTTTCGCAAGAAACAACAATTTATGGGCAGAAACTACAATTTATTCTTCCAAATGACCATTTTAGAGAATTAAACTACAATATTGCATACACAAATATAAAATCAGGCCTTTGTGACCACACGTAGACCACGTGCAACCACAACGTAGACGCACCTTAAAGCACTTACGACCGCAACTTATACACACCTCATAACAACCAAAGCTTATGAGCACAGCTCATACACAATTGATACACAGCAAACACACGGCTAATAACCGTAGTAATCTTGAATCACATAAAAATCACAAAATATGTGACCATAGACTTGCAACAACAATCTTATACCTAGTAATTTATTAAAGTGCTTCACATATACCCAAACATCCTAACCCACAAAAGATATTTCAAGTACTTTTCTGTTTCGAGCAAACAATTTAAAATCGAAGACACATATCAGCAAACCTTAGTTTAAGACTCGATTTGAATTTAAAGGAAACAAAAGTTAAAAACTTCCCCAAACCAAATTCTATGAGGACTTTAATCAAACACATGGTAGGCACCAATCCATCTAGCCATGAACCACAGCATCTTCACCATATATCATAATCCACCATCACATTCATCAAACATATGGTATTGGAAACCATCCTATTTCCTAAAAAAATAGAAACAGAAAAATTAGAATTCATAAATTGGTGAAACCCAAAATCAAATATTAAAGATACAACAAAATTGTTAGAAGATTT
>BQNB010193825.1:0-11503 GCA_026074375.1 Tanacetum coccineum
CTTAGATTCATTAAGTGCACATCGGAATAATAATACCTGCACCAATTGTATGTGTTTCGGAAATTCCTGGAAATCCAAAAAGTATTAATGTTTCCTCCAGCCTTACGACGGATGTAGAACCCCACATTTAAGAGCATCAACCAGATTTTCAACGACACCTTCGGGAACTATTCAAGAACTTCAAAATATAAATTCAAATTTCAAATCCAATTCCAACGGTAATATTTGTGGTGATGTTCCCATTGAAAAGTTCAAGATGCTGGATGCTACTGATTTTTTGGGAGGTGATGTACTTGAATCTGATTAGTCAACATCAATAGCTAATTTGTATTCCCAATGGTGCAATGACATTCACATACTTTAGTTGACTTAGCTAAGATAATACAATGACAAATTTTTAAACAACAAATTTTTGTCAAATTTTTTTAAAAAAATAAAAATGAAAATAAAATATTAAATTGAGAGTATTTATGACTTTTCGTCATTATTAATAATAAGACAAAACATCAAATCGTTTGACTTTTATTATTTAAAAAAAACACATGTTAACATTTGGGTAGAGTTGCGAAGTTGAGCAGTTGATTGCCGCCCACCCTCCACACTTACTATTTGACCAATTATTATAATCGGAACTATGTGAAATACTCAAGTGGAAGTAATACACATCTTCTTTTCATTTTTTATTGACTATTGACAAAAAAAATGATAAGCGAAAATAATTATTTTATATCATCTGCTCTTAGAATATTCTATTTAAGAACTTGTTATTTTTGGTGAAACCTCATTTCTTCAATAAGATTGACTTTTTTTAGTTTTGGTTTAATGGCGCGTATGATTTTCTGATATTTCGATTTTTCGAGTGTCAAAATTTTGCAATTATTTGTTTTGTGTCTGTGTTTGTGTCTCAAGATTTTTTTGGAACACGACCTTTTTTTTATATATCGTTGGTTATTAGTCCATATTTACACTTCGTTGCGGGCACATGTAACATTTTTTTATTAAAATTATATCTAGAAAAACTTTAGGGTAGTTTTAGAAAAATTATTGAATATGTAAAGGTGTGTTTTGAAAGTTTTTTTTTCGAAAAAACATATATTAGCAAGATGATCTCACACTTAGCAAGATATGTATAAAAACATATATTGTCAATGCCATCTTGCTAAATTATACTTACTTAGCGTTAGCGGTTTTGATCCTTAGTTCCTTGCATAAAAAGGAGAGAGTAACGACGTTTGGTTCAGTTCCTTATGGCATTACGTCATGATTTCAAAAGATTGTGAGGTTCAATTCTTCATCGCGGAGTTTTATTGCCTAACTCACAATATATTTTTATGTAGCATTCTGAGTTTGAGGAGAGATTTTTAGTTAATAAAGCCTAAAAGCCATTAGTTTGGCCTTTTTATCATTTATGTTTTCTGAGTTTAGTTGATATTTAAGCTTATGTAATGTTCAAGTGCAGTTATCAGTCCTTCGAAATTTTTGGCATGCATTGTATAAGGCTTAGATCGTAGACCCATTATTTGGATTTTGTTCCTTCAATGTTGATAGAATAGCTTGTGGCTTCACAGCCTTGGTTAACAAACCTACCACTAAACAAGTTTCATTATCAGATAATCGCATTGCATTGTATATGGATAACCCTCCATATCTAGTGCAGGTTCATGATTATGTTCTTCAAAAATCATCCTTAACATCCAGCTGTTATACATCTTGGAATATTTTCCTACCAATTAGAATGAACAGTTGAAAATTTTGGTGGTTGCATTTGCAATCGACCTTTTACTTTTGTATATACCGCCACGATCACAGATAAGTACATTTCAGACATGATCCCACTTGGTTTAGCACTGGAGCTTTTTGCGACAATACCATTATCACAAGAACGTCCCATAAGTGTGTTAAATTATGTCAACACAATGTGTTCATCCGATCTTTGACATCCATTGACTGTTAATAAAAAAAAGGAGAAACTATCAATCATATGATCAAAATTGACAGAATCACATCTATTTAGGTGTAATTGCACACACATATATAGATTTCTCATACCTTTGAGAACCCTAATCCAGCAGTCATATTTTTCCAATAATTTGCGAACCCATCAACGTTGATATCAGACGATTCATTTTCCTCCATATCTGAATCAGATTGAACACCAACATACTCACCTTTATCATGTTTCTTACTAATTTCTAAGTCACAATCAATATTCTTATCTGCTTTATCTATCGACTCAACAGTAGTATTTGTTTGGCCTCCTGAAGATTGGCCTTGACAATAATCTCCCTTCTGCATGGTAACGAGAGCATAATATCAGATAAATAAAACATGTATTAATTCGGATCAGAAATTTATGTCACCTGTTCAACTAGATAACAATTATAAACAATATTATGCAAAGTTGTAAGTGTCAAGTCACGTTAATGTTATACCTTCAGCAGGTCGAGTAGGTAAATTTAGAAAAACTTAGCCACAAAAGAGACGGGTCAACCGGGTTGTAAGTTGTCTAACTGCAAAAATGGCTTATTAGAAAAACTAATTAGAACTAATTATTAGGGTTTCTTAATCATATTTAAGGGTGGTGGGTCTGCCACTCAACCCAACCTGACCCGTTTTGACATATTACCCAACCTCTAGGAGTAACATATATATAAGTTTTGATCTGCAATAGTTTGCATCAAAAGTCAAGGAAGCTTACCAGAAATTGTTTTATTAACAACTGCCCTTCTCGTTTATTATCAAACATAAACATATCCCTCACAAGATTTGCATTGGAAACTTCCTTCACAGGTCTCTGCGTTAAATCAGTCTGAAGTGAAGGGGATGTTCTTAAACAAACTCAAACCCAAACCCAAACCGGATAAAACCAGTCACCCAACTGCACCTAATAGGAATCAAACTTTGAAACCCCTCACCTTTGATCATGCTTTTGGAGTTTCAAGTTAAGTTATGATTCAAAGTTTACATGTTACGTGACTTACGTCCTAATGTTTTTTCAAGTAAGCACTTCATATAAAGTCGAAGCACATAATCAACGTCAACTTCATAATGCAAAGGCATGATCATGTTTTAATTGCAAACTAACCAGAACCATTTGTGACTTGCAGAACCATCATAGGTGATGATATTACAAAATATTTTACTAAACACCATTCCCTTGATCAACAATGATACAACATACAAGTAACAAATCTACTACCAAAAGTGTAAATAACAACATTTAATACCAAAAAGAGGAATTGAAATACATTTAACCTCGACATCTAGACCAGCAGATGGATCAAGCTGCATCAAAGGGTCAATGGTTTGTGCAGTTGGGTGTATGATATCAATGAGCCTTTGAGGCGTCATGATCTTAAAATGGAATCTCGTCTTTGTGTACACAGAGGGATTTAAGCACACAATAGATTATGTGCTTGGTTGGCAACGGAACATGACACATGGTTTTTGCGTTTGTTATTCTTGCAGCATCCATAAACTGCTTGCATGAATCTTCTAGTACTGTCGCCAACTGAAAACCAAGAAGCTACTTTAGCTTATATGGAATCACGCCATTAGCATGAAAATAAAATGCAATCGACAAAATGGGGACAACAGGTACGAGAGTTACACAATTAAGAAAATCGATCCATATATTGTCTTATTATCTATGTACCGTCTAGCATCCTTTTGAAACTCTTCCATCTTTAACACAACAAGGGACGAAATGTGTAACAAGTTTTAAATTGAAGACCATTCATGTAAATTTTGATATTCAGAAACCAAATATGTAATTTGTATAAACTATGACCATTCCTGTAATTCACTTTATTTTTTCTTTCCCAAAAATTATTATTTTGTTCGAATAATATTTGTCAGCCAATATCAAATTCGATATTAGAATAAGAGAACAATGAATTTAGAAAACAAAGAAAGTGCGTGTTATTTACTCACCGAAAGTGAGAGGTTGTAGTGTTTATCTCTGAAGAAAAATCATACAACTGAAGAAGCTCTTGAGATGCAGCAATATTTAGACCTTTTAGCCCAAATATGCTTTGCGGAAGATGACTTATGTGTGTATATGTTATATCTAGATGTTCTAAACATTCTAATCGGCCAAGATCTTCAGGTAACTTCTCAAGAAGAGCACAAAGACTAAGATTGAGAAACTTTAGAAGTTTTAACATACAAATGCTATCTGGAAGATGTTTAATCGTTGTTGCCCACAAAGCTAGTCTCTCCAGATATTCTAACTGGCCAATGTCCTCAGGCAACTTCCCAAGACGACAACAGTTTGGAACATCCAGCGACTTCAGACGTTTTAGCATGCAGATGCTATCTGGAAGATATTCAATTTTCTTACTACTCACATATAACTTCTCTAAACATTCTAATTGCCCAAGATCCTCTGGTAACTTCTCAAGAAGATCACTATTCTTGACTTCGAGAGTTTTGAGACGTTTCAACTTACAAATGCTATCTGGAAGCTGTTTTATCTTCGTAGAGTACAAAAAGAGCTCTTCTAGACATTCTGACTGGCCAAGATCTTTGGGAAACTCTGGAATATTGCATTCGAGTTTAAGCTTTCTTAAATATTGTAAACTACAAATTATGTCTGAAAATTCCTTGAAGTCTGTGCAAGCACATCTACCAAAAGAAACAAGCTTCTCAATATTTCCAACTGATGACCAAAGATATTCATTATAAGTACAATTAAACTGAAACTTTGGGAGATTACTATTTGGGTGCAATGGGCATAAATCTCGGGACTCCCCAAACAAGGCTAAAGTAGCTGAAGAAAAATGAACCTTCGGTTCACATCTACGGTGAAACTTAAAATGGGTAAAACTCAAATAACCACATAAGTTTAAGTAGCGAACCTTTTGTAGACATCCAATGGGAGCGTTAATTTCTACCAACTCATGACATTCTTGGAGTTCTAACCTCTCAAGATTTGGAATCAGCTCCAGGTCAAGGCTCCTCAACCTTGATTTACTAAGGTCGAGGAATTTGAGATTTGGACATACAACAGGCACGTGAAGTTCTACAAAATCAGCACTATCACAAAGAGATAATGTCTCGAGATTCGGAGTCAACCCCACGTCAAAGGTTATCAACTTTGAGCGAGTGATATGGAGGTAGTTGAGCTTTTGACAAGTAACGGGCATGCAAACGGGAGCGTTAATTTCTACCAACTCATTACAATATTTAAGATCTAACTTCTCAAAAATTGGAATCGCTCAAGTCAGGCTCCTCAACCTGGTAACAAAGATCGATGGATTTGAATTTGGGAGTCAACCCATGTCAAAGGTTATTTAAAACATTGAGTAACCGATAACCGAGGTAGTTGTAGCTTTCACAACTAACGGCATGCAAATTCCTACTAAATTAGGAGGAATAGTTATAAGAGTTAACTTCTCGAGATTCGGAGCAATCCTAAAAGTCAAAAGTTCTTTTAAATAAAATGAATTATTTAGAGATAACGTCTCTAGATTCGGAGTAATCCTAAAGTCAAAGGTCGTCAAGTTCGACTCTGAGAGTGAAAGGAATTTGATTTTTTTAAGAACCTGCCAGCAAAAATAAGACAAAAAGATTAATATTAGCATTATTAGGAATTATGCAAACCAACCAATCAACAATTATTCTACCTTTTTTTCTCCCTCTTCCCAAAGTTGTACCATTGTTCTGCTATTATACATATCAAGTCCAACAAGATTTTTTGCTTGAAATGTTTTGGGTAAATACAAGAAAGGGTAATTCCCACATTTTAGATATTTTAAAGAGTTTGAAAAGTATTGGCTGGTATCATCAAGACATCCGGCATCACTTGCAAATTTCACTTCAAGATATCGAAGTTTCTTCATTTTTCCAAGACCTTTCATAAAAATTCTCTCATTTCTTCTCGACATATCAAATTTTAGACATCTTGTTGCTTCAGTGCCCTGCAATCCAAAAACAGTGTCCAGAAACCTAATGTGAGAGAACAAATGAAAATGTATTAGTTTTCTCCACCTCACAAGTAAAGTGATCTTTACCATGTCATTAGCCAAAATATCTTCAGTCTCTTCATCAATCCATAATCGGCTATGTTTGTTATGTTCATCGGGGTGTGAGTGACGAACAATGTTCTTTCCCATTTCTTCTATATGGTCATGCATGCCCAAGTACTCATCTTTAGAAATAGTTATGAGAGATCTCTGCTCAAGAACTTTTAAACCAATTCTAGCATGAAATCCACAGCTTTCAAGACATTTGATTGCCTTCTCTTTGTACCCGCCTTTCAATATGCATGCAATGTCTAGAAATATTTCCTTATATTCATCTTCGAGACTGATATAGCTTAATTCTAGCTTTTCCAGAATGTCCTTTAAGGGAATTCGTTTTAATCTGTCTATGGCATCTACCCATTCAAGCCTATCTTTACCACAGAGAAATGAACCCAATACTTCGAGTGTTAAGGGAAGACCAGCAGCATAGCTTACAACTTTTCCTGACAGCTCTTCGTATCCTTGAAGTGGATTCTCTCTTCCAAATGCATGCCTACTGAAGAGGGAAATTGCTTCCTGCTTTGATAAGAGAACAATATCATGAATCATGTTCACTCTGTGTGCTACCAATACTTGCTCATCTCTTGTTGTAATGAGAATTCTACTTCCTAGCTTAAACCACTTAGGCTCACCGGCTAACGCCTTAAGTTGGTCTATGTGATCCACATCATCTAGAACAAGAAGAAACTTTTTACCCCGCATCCTCCTTTTCATCATGTCTTTTCCATCATTAACACCATTCAGAGTGACGCGTTCATTCACCACATCCGAAAGGACTTGTTCTTGTAAATTCTTCGAACCAGACACAGAGCCATTTGAAACTTCTCTCACATTCTCAACAAAGCTTTTGGCTTCAAAATCAGCAGAGACATGATCAAAAACAGCTCTAGCTATAGTTGTCTTCCCAGCCCCTCCCATGCCCTTGATCCCTAACATGCGAACTTCATCAATACCAATTTCTAAATATGAAACAACATCTTTTACTCGAGTCTCCATGCCGACTAACTTTTCATCAAAACCGAAATTGATGGAACGTAATTCTAGTGAAATCTCTTGAACTATTTTTTTGATGAATTTAGCTTGGTGCCTGTGCGTGTAAACAAAAGATCTGTTTAGCAAACACTATATTCCACATTAACTGTGTTTTAGATCTATAACATACAATCATATATGAAGCAAAAACATAGTACCATAATAATAACCTTTCATCCATGATCCTTTTTAAACACATAAGTAATGAATATGGCAGGAATTACCCATCAAGAGTGTTCTTGAGCTCCCAACCAGCCAGATCGGCTGCTTCTTTCAGAGCCACTTTCCATTTCTCAGCAGCCTGCTTGTTTTTATTCTTGAAAAAGGCTTTTCTGACCGACCCGCTTTGGTTTCTCACTTCAGTGGCTTCCACGTCATAGAACAAAGGGTAAGCAATATGCCCAGAAATCTTGTGACACTCCATAATCTTGACAAGCTCTTCCAAGCACCACGGCGAAGATGCATAGTTTTTGGAAAAAACAATGATGTAGAATTTCGAGTCTTAAATGGCCTTGATAAGCTCATCACTGATCCTTTCTCCTTTGTGGATTTTCTCATCATCTTTGTAAGTGTAAATACCTTTATCCTTAAGAGCATGATAAAGATGATCAACAATGTTTTTACGGGTGTCTTCGCCCCTATAACTTAAAAAAACATCATACTTAAAACTATTTTGAATGGGTGAAGCTGAAGTGGACACCATTATTTTTGGTGCAGATGATGAGTTAGAATAAAAGTAATAGATAAAGACCATTAGCATTAGCATTAGCATTAGCGTAATTCCTAATGAAGTTACGGATGAAGGATCGGGGGAAAAGCGTAGTAATATTTTGCTCAAGGACATTTCTACAAACTAAAATTAGAGATGTTACGAGTTTAGTCTCTATATTAACCTATTAAGATATCTAGGGGTCTTAGTGTTAAGTCAAGTTACTATTAGTCGAGTAGGAGTAGAATAGGAGTCGGTTGGATACTTGTGTTCCAAGCCCAACCCGTTTCCTTTTTCTAGTCGGTTTATACCTCCCCCTCATCTCTATAAAAGGAGGTGAGGGGGGGAGGGGCTTTGTACTTCATTCTTTCAATTACTAATCAAAGTTTGGTTAGGGTTTATACCTTGTGTGTTCGTTCTTCTTCTATTCTCTTCTGTCAATACATAGTTGCTGTGGTGTGTGTTCTTCTTGATCCAAGTTATCCGTATCTAGTAACCAGGGTTGTAGGTGATCGAATCCTACAAGTGGTATCAAGAGCTCGGTTCGCGAGTGTCGCTGGTTACTAGGATCGATCGATTGAAGTTGTTTTCTTTTTGGCGACTCCAAAAAGGGTTCTAGTTGTTCGGATCTTGAACGACAAGGGAGCAGCAGGTGCATCGACAAAGGATAACGTGAAAGAATTACAAGTTCATTTAATGTATATCTAATGCATATTATAGTTAATTAGGAAAGTATGTGTTTATTAATTACAACTTAGAGCAGAAATTAGCAAAACACATACTGTATTTTGTTAGATAGTTTCAAAATCCGAGGTGCCCTGTGGTTTACACAGAAATCATGTTTCATCCCTATTCGATTTTAATTACACTGATGGTCCTTATTTTATCAAACATTTTCACTATAATTCCCTATTCTGGAAAATAAAGACTATACCTTTAAAAAATTTCAAACAAATTAAATTACACCCGTTTGGCTCAATTTTAAAAAATAGGAACCATCAATGCAATTAGTTTGAAAATTAGAGACCATCAATGTAATTGAAATCAAATAGGGACGAAACATGATTTCTAAGTAAAACCACATAAACAAAACATGTAATTTCTTCTTTCTTTAATAACAAAAATAAAAAACACAATGTAATAATCCCGTTACACGAAATTTCTTTATCTTTTGCAATACTAAATAGGAAAAATTACACGGATCGTCCCTGTGGTTTACTCAGAAATCCATGTCGTCCCTATTTGAATTTAATTACACTGAAGGTCCCTTAAAATTTATTTTTCAAACTAATTGCAACCGATGGTCCCTATTTTTTCAAAAATAAGGACTAACTGTGTAATAGTTTGTTGAAATTTTGTTTACACTGATTAGTCCCGTATTTTCCAGAATAGGGACATTCAGTGAAACATGTTTGATAAAATAAGGACCATCAGTGTAATTAAAATCAAATAGGGACGAAACATGATTTCTGGGTAAACCACGGGGACTTTGTAAATCCTTTTACTATTACTTCTTGTTGATGAGTGTGCGCGTTAGGCTTTAGAAAACTACCTTCTTAATTGCTTGCGAAGAATTCTAGGGAAATGCGATTGGGTAGAAAGGATACCAACGCCATACTCTTCATATTACCTTTCCCTAATATGGTTGAAAACCTTTTAAGTCTTTGAATGCATGTAATGGGCCTTGTAATAGTCTTCATACTACCTTACTTGTGCGTTGCCTTAACGGAATATTAAATAGACGACGGGTTCGTGTAATTCGTTCATGACTTAGGAAATACTTACATAGATAATCACAAGTGTGACAAAGCAACAACACTAGGAGAAGCAATCTAGGGAATAATACATGATTAAATAAACACAGTTTTTTATTATATTGTTATCACCATTAGTTTAGTTAATATTTAGTTTAATAGCTTAAACCAATCAACCTCTCAATTATATGATTTTACGTGCTTTCTTATAAACATAAAAACACAAAAAGAATCTCCTCTCAACCCTTAGAATTCTGTTAGACCGTGATCAAGTCTTCCCAACCTATTCCGCTAGAGAACGACAACAACCGCCGAGTCTTGCATATACTACTACTACAACGCGTAGGTACTCTGCCTAGGGAGTTGTAAAACTTCTTGTAGAAGTCCCTTACGACGACCGCATCAGTGTTTATTATTTTTATAAACACCCAACAAGTCTCATATCAACCCGTTGACTTTCAAAAGTCAACGTTGGACCTTATTTGAATTTGACTATTTATATATATATCTTCCTAAATCTGACCCGTCCAAAACGACCCGCTATATCACCTTTTCATGACTTGAACTCGAAAGAGATTTTATGCAAAATGACGTTCCGGACAACTTTTTAGTTTTAGGCGAGACCTGAATCTCAACAGAAAATGACCAAAAGGCCCTTACAAGATTCTGCTGGAAACTTATTATATTTTTAAGAAAAAATTACATGTTTCGTCCCTGTGGTTTACCCATAAATCATGTTTCGTCCCTATTCGATTTTAATTACACTGATGGTCCCTATTTTATTAAACATGTTTCACTGATAGTCCCTATTCTGGAAAATAGGGACTATCCGTGTAACAAATTTCAAACAAATTAATTACATAGTTGGTCCCTATTTTGAAAAATAGGGACCATCAGTGCAATTAGTTTGAAAATTAAAGACCATCATTGTAATTGAAATCAAATAGGGACGAAACATGATTTCTGGGTAAAACCACAAGAACGAAACATGTAATTTTTTCTTTCTTTAATAACAAAAATAAAAAACACAGTGTAATAATCCGTTACACGAAATTTCTTTATCTTTTGCAATACTAAATATGTAGTGGTGGGCGGCTTGAATAAACATTAACAAACCAAATTTGATAAAAGTCTTTTATCATGGATTTTTTATTGTCTTTTGATTGGGACAAATTTTTAAACATTTAATTCCTACATCAATAATTCGGTACACCAAAGCTTCTTTGTCTTTTACAATAAAAAAACATCGTGTAACTCTTAGATCAACATGTCTGTGATGATAAAAGAAATATCTTAGCACAGTTAACTAATAGCCGTGTATATGAGTTGTCATTGTTATCTTGTTTGTTAATCATGAGTTGTCATAGTTATCTTAATGTGTCAATCATGAGTTGTCATAGTTATCTTGGGCTCAAGCCCATCCCCTTTGTATCTATAAATACTTTGTACATTGCAGAGAATGAATCAAGTAAATCAATTAGCCTTCAGGGGTGAATTATCATATTCTAATATTAACTACAATTATATCAGGAGTTCAAAGAAAAAGAGAGGAAAATTATATCTTATCTTAATATCAACATAAATATACTTCTTAAACGCTGTTATCACATATATTCTTACGATGCTGATAAACAACTAAGCAAGAATAATTGTGTTTCGTTACGGGTATGAAAAGTATTAAAATATAAAGTTTAGTAGGTTGAAGAATCATTTACATATTATTAGCAAATCTAAGAGGTGTTTTTGTATATTATGGATGTTAAAATATAACTTTTGATGAATTTAGGAATTATTTTTAATCGGTGTGTTGTATGATTACGACAATAAACCCGAAGTTCGATCGGGAAACGTTAGATCACGAGTTGTATCGAGCACAAGTAGCGTACGCGAGAAACTACAAAGAACCGAAAAGAATATGCACACAAGATACCCTCAGACACCCCTTTATTAAAAACCTAATAAAGCTTACAATTTGAGAAAGA
>BQNB010193826.1:0-11503 GCA_026074375.1 Tanacetum coccineum
AAGGGTTAGAGAATAGGAAAGGGAAATAATTGTTGTTAAATAAAAATCTACAAAACAAATAGACTAAGTCCAAACAAATAAGTTACAAGTTGCTAGATACTTTCCCAACCGTTCCCATTATAAAGACACAAATATATACATAAACGTCTTGATAAATAGATCAACAAAAACAACCTTAGTTGGCCTTCCCGTAACGGTCAACTCCCAATCTCCCATACTATACATACTTTTACAAAATCAAGTGGTGATATCTACCACTTTATACAAAAATTTATAGTGTTGATTTATAATTACGTATCAACGAATAATCGATCCTTCAAATAATTCCATCTGATTAAGCTTTAACGAACCGATTATCTCCAAAAATTCTTCCTCTTTTTTGCAGCAATTTTCTAATTTTTTCCCCTTTTTTAATAAACTACTACGAATCTCGGTGTAATTTTACCATCTTCACGATCATAATAGCTCTGGATAATATCTTTTATAATTCTTCATTCTTCGAACATATCAATAATTGTGATGGTAGTAAAAATACATGAGTTTAAACTACTTTTACATTCCCAATTGCAATGTGTAATTTTCCAACCATACCAGAGATAGAAAATAACACAAGACACAAGAAATACATACTTTACACTAAACAAACTTTGGTGTTATCCTAAAGGATTGGCTCTACTGGTTTTTCTAGGTGTATCTTACTCTTAAAATTAGAGTAAACAAAAAGTTTATACGGGGGTTAACTAACCGGTGTGGTCAGTTAATATCACAACATATATAGGCTTTTTGGGTGTAATCCTAAAAATTAACCAGTTTAAACATGTTACTCCATCTAAATCCATAGTACTTGTTATTGTGGTCTCGAATCGATATACCAAGCCAAGTTTTAAAGTCTACAACATCACCGGCACACTCATATTTTTGTGGAATTTGGGTAAACATTTGGAAACAGATAAGAACAAGGTTAAATTCTCACAATATCTATCAAGGGTTATTGTGTGCGGGTTATGTGTCAAGTAATTTCACAAAAGTATGCTTGAATTTTTTTTAATATTGAGCATAATTTAATCATTTTTGATATGAAAAATAGGACAAGTAAACATTCTATTTCCCATCCCCCACTTGAATTATACAACGTCCTCGTTGTATAATTCAAAACATTAAATACGAGAATTAAAAAGAATTAGAATGAGAAATTCCCTTGATATTTGCTCGGTAGGTTCTCCATGTAGATTTATTGAGCAAGATTGTGTGTTGAACAACCGCCTTGAAGTTTCAAGACTCTAACACTTCAAGATCTCTAGATTTGTAAATTCTCCACCAATATTTATTGATATTACTTTCACGAGGTCCTGTATAAATTCTCAGAAAACAAATGCAATTCTATCTCTGTGTATTCATTTGGTTAGACTCAAAATAAATACCTAAAATTGTACAGGACGTCGATACGCTGTATCCATTCCCCACGATACGTCGTATTGATACCTGTGTCGAATACGCTGTATTTGTTTAACGAATACGCCGTATCGACTGTGCTGAAAAATAAAGACTGGATAACTTCAAGAAGGTCATACGCCGTATCCATGGGGTTTGGATACGCCGTATAGACAGTCTGGGAAGACAGACTCGATAAAAATTGAAAATACATTCCGAATTTGTGTCCCGGCAAGCACTTATGTTTACAGAAAAGTCTTTAAGTTAGACTTGCCCTAATTTAATCCCATCCTTATAAAATAATTTGGGGTCAAATGGGATGACAAATGGTACATACAAATTCTTGATTAGGAAAATAAATGACATCCCTTTGTTAAGATGATTCCAAGTCATGATATTAAAATTTAATTCCTTGATAAAAGTTTCAGTTTTGAAAAATTTATTAGATGTATCATGACTTGTTTCCAAAAGCTTATTTGACCTCTGTGCCTAAGCACCATCATCAGTATTCATTACATTACCCCCGAAGAATGTTTGATATCGATTTTATCATCATTGTTGTCCTTATCTGATTTTGAATTATGGAAACTAAATGATCGTTGTAAGCTCAGATTGTTTAGATCTATATCTAGGATAATAACATTGAACATAACATACAGTGGAATAAGAACATCAATGTTACTCTAACAAGGTTTTACCAAAATTATCTTCTCTACGAACAATGTACAAGCTACCAAGCCCCAAATCTACCTTGATCAATGGTAGAACGTGTTATCTAAACTATAACAAGGAATCAAAGATCCTTGATGCTAAAACTACCAAACCCTTGGCGTCCACTTAGAGGACTTGACGCCTAGACGCACACACACTTTTTTGTGTTTTTACATCTTTGACACACAAAAATCTATACGACCTATATCTCTTTATATACTAGAGATATTAGGTTTACAAAGGATAAGTATTAGGAAATAAACAAATCTTCCTAACTTTTATAATTATCTTCTAGGAAATCTTCTGTAATCTTCCATCTTTTGAAGAATTCCTCCTTTGTCTTTTAAGTCCTTCATCTTTCATATGTTTTGTCTTATCAACTCAAATATAATTCCCAACAATCTTCCCCTAGTTGATAATGACAAAACCATATAAGCACAAACTTCCCCTGAAGCTAATATATATATGAAAGAATAAGGATCCATGCAATTCCACCAAGGATCTGTAAGTTGCACATCTTCTTCCCCTTTTTGTCATAATCAAATAGGGGACTAAAGTATGCAACTTTGATTTTGACAACCACAAACCACTATCACACTTCTAATCCAGCCTTCCAACAACTCAAATTACCCTCCATGACGCACCTTAAGATAAATGAACTTGAGCAGTAGAAACTTAAACTAGCAGTAGTAATAATGACTAGCAGTAGTAAAAACCTTCACCTTGATGTAGCATGTAAATGGTTAAACATTTTAACAATAAGCTTCCCCTGAAACCCGTATGTTAACCATTTCTTGAATCTTCAATTTTGTAGGCTCTATGTAATGATCACTGATAAAGAAAATTAAGTATAACGAACTTGATGCTGAAGTAGAATAACCGAAACTTGTGTCTTATGTCTTGTACTATCCATGTGACTCCAAACTTATAAATAAATCTGTGAAATATAAGTAGATCACAACCTCTTGACAATTATCCTCATCTTCTATGAGACATCAGACCAAAGTGATAGCAAATGTACGAATTGAGCACCATAAGAGAAATCACACACCTTTGCTAGATTTGTTAAGTCTTCGTCACATTGTTTCTAAGCATGAATAAGTTATCTGTGTAACACCCTGGTATTCGCTATTTTATACATACTTTTTACCTTGAAAAACGACCCCAAAAGACCAAAAACATAATAAAAATTGCAAATATATGTTGTTTTTGTGTTTGTGTATGTGCAGGTACGGATATCAAGAAAAAGACAAAAATAAAGACAAAGCCGGACGAAACTGAGCACGGGATTAAAAAGAGCGCGTGAAAACGAGTCCATCGGTGCATTCGGATTTTATTGGGCCAGCCCGTGACCCATTTAATGGGCCAGGCCAGCCAATTATAATTTTTAAACGACATACTAACTAGCCCCACTGGAAATTTACATAAATTCTGCATGAAATATGATATAACTAGTCACGTGCCTTGAATTTAATCAAAAAAAATATCACATGTTCCTCCACTATCAAAGGAATAAGCGAATGAGCTTGCGACACTTGGCAAAGGAAAATTGCAAATATGAAAATGGCATGAAATTATATATCGCCAAGAATGCAAGAGCAGAATTTTGATCAAGCGGCTGTGGGAATTTGCGTACAAGAAAAGCTGGCGCCAAGCCATCTCATCCGCCCAATTTTTATTCCATACTCGTGATCCGTGTGAGCACACAAACAAGCCAATCATTGGCTATTGATGATGGAAATGATTGGGCCAGATTTTACACATCTACCCCTTGTTCTCCCTATAAATGTAACCCACTCCCCTCACTTGAAAAACAGTAGGATTTAGTTTTTCTTAAAGTTGTAATGTATTTTTCTTAGCTTATTTCAATTAGTTATAGCTTATTTTGAATTCTGAACTTATTGTAAACGCTTATTTCGTCAGCTTATTAATATTTTGTAAACAAGTTTGGTTCTAGCTTATTGAAGATTATGTTTGATTAGCTTAATGATGTTGCTAATTTCTTTTTCCTCCTTTTCTTTTCTAGTTATTCTTTACAAATGAAATTGGATGGAGTTTATTTCCGAATGTAGTTCTTAAAAGTTTTCTTAAAAAAGCTCTCTCATATGTCTAACAAGCTCTTTAATAGCTTCTTAGATTCGGTTTGAAGCTCATAAAGTTCACATGAGTAAAATAGTGCTAGCTTACGTGCTTGTAAATTCGAATTAGCTTAGTAGTTTAATTATCTTGTCAAACTAGTTGCGTTTTTACGGTTAAAATGTTTTAGTAGAAGTCATATGAGTTTATAAACTAGTGAACGTATTTGATACTCGTTTAAGCGTTATAGTTTAGATCTTGGTTTAAAGTTCGATCGTTTTAGATGAACGATTTATGTCAGCTTGCAATTGTTAAGGTTTAATCGCCCTTAGTTCAAATTTTTAGGATGCATTTGGTTTTAAAGATTTACACTCAATTAGTAATTTTGTTCCACTGTTAGCCGATTGGTTTTTAAATCTCAAATGGGCCAAACTGTTTTCACTAGAAATTAATCGGGCTGGTTAATTTAACTGTTGGATCAGTGTATAGAAGATTTGACTATGGTTTATTTGTTAAGTTTTGATTCAATGGGATAAGAATTAAGATTATGAAACAGCAGTTTAAATTTTGCAAACGTTTTTAATAGATTGTTTTTTTTCTCTTCCTTTTTACGTTAATACAAAAATACTAGTTTAGCCTAATTAGTTTTATAAAAATAGAACCAATATATTTTATTGTTTAACTTTTACTGTATTTTGATGGACCGGTCAACTCATGAGGCGTGGAGCTTACGGGTTTATTTAGCTAAGCCGAACTTTGATTAATTGATTTATAAATAAATCGGAGATATTCGTTAATTGCGGGTCTCCAATACGATTCCTAATTATCTAAAACCTTTTTCAATAATTAGTGAGATTTATTTTATTGTTTTATAATATCATTGATTTTTTTCATGCTTTATGAGATTTTAATTTAGTTTGTTAAATGCTAATGTTTTATTTTATTATAGTAGTGAGTAGATTTAGTAGTGGGTTTGTTAAGTGGATTAGTGATGGGACTTTAGGTGCGGTGTTTAAAAATATTTAAAAAAAATATATTTAGTCAAAGATTTCTGTCTTTTCGATTTACATTTCGTCATTTATTTTTAAATACAATTTAATTTCTTGTCATTTATTTTTAAGCATTTCATTTTACTTGTCATTTTATATTTGTTGAACCTAAAACCCGTACTTAATGAACATTTCACTGTCACTATAGCAAGCAGTTAGTCATTTTAAATTTTTTAGATCATTTTTAGTTTAATCTTGTAGCTTTAATATTAGTTTAAAAGTGATAATTAACCTTCTTCGTAACCAATTAATCCAATAAATACAAGCCTTTTAAACTTTTAAGAACATTTAAACCAAACCAGACAAAAACACCAAAAACAAAAAACCTTGAAAAAAAAACTGTTAGTTTTGTCCGAGATCCTTCCGTGTGGATTATTCGATATCGAATAAAGCTAGCAGTATTAAATCCATAAAGCCCAAGCAGTATTAACCAAACTCCTTTTTAATGCTAGCAGTACAAACTTAATAAGGCAGCAGTACTAAATATTGCTCGAACAGTATTAAAAATAAAGGAGCGGTACTAACTTTTTAATAAGCAGTACTAAGTAATTACCACTGTTAATTAGCAACACTTTATCTGTTACAAAGTTGTCGCTAATCCGTCACTAAACTGCATTCTCCTTCCTCCCATAGCTTTTAGCGACACTTTTTCTGTCACTAATGTGTATTCTCCTTCCTCCCATACTATTTAGCGACACTTTTTTCGTCACAAATTTGTTACTAAACTGTCATAGATCAGATGACTCCTTCCTCCCTAGCTTTTAGTGACGCTTTAAGTGTCACTAATTCTGTCACTAAAGTGTCACCAATTCACATTCTCATCACCAATCCACGAACAACCTGTTGTACTTGCTTCTGTCGTAAGACTAACATCCATGCTTTCATCTGAACACATTATCCTGGTTCTTTTTCTTTGAGTGTAAGCAGTGGCAACATACTGCTTTCAACGTATACCAATACTAATAAAAGACGAACAGTACTAACCTAAAGCTAGCAGTACTAAGTCTTCCTTCCTGACAGTATTAAGTTTACGTTTGAATCTTCTTTGGTTGAAAAGCTTTCATGTCAAACGAACCAATATGCTCCACAAACAAACACGAACCTTCAAGCTTAGTAGTATCATGACCTGAGACTTTTGAAACATCAGCCCTAGAAAAAGCTTGATCATTCTCATCACCTGTTATGGTGGAACCATTATCAAACGTATAACAATTCTTTATGCTCCAATATTCTATTCAAAATCAATCCACCATCCCACTTATATTTTCACCATTATGAAACAAATTACCAATTCAGAATCAGGGATCAAATGGTAACTAGACGGAAGTGCGCTAAACGAACAAAGAATATTTGTTTTATTGGAATCATACGTACCACCAATACCTTGTGTCTTTAAATCTTGTTCCATTATTGAATTAGGGTTTATAAAGAAACCCTACTACTTGTCGAATTAGACCAGATTACTCGATCCCTTTACAATGAACATCCAGAAGCATCATCCATAATACAATATCATGATGATCTAACCAGAAGCATACCAAGTCATGTCCATCTGGACTAGGGTTCATCGTTGATCCAAAATCAACTCACCAAAGCTAGTTGAGACAAATATAACACCAAACGACCATGCAGTAGTTGTCTTTTTTCTTTTCTAATTAGGATTTTCAAAAACCCTAATTTCAACAAATCGCCAAGACACCTAAAAATAGATTCGTCTCTTCTTTTTCATCAAGAACACAATACCAAAAACCTTGTAGATCCTAGATATCATGAGCCCCATGGCTCTGATACCAATTATGAAGATTAAATAATCGTTGTAAGCTCAGATTTTTTAGATCTTATATCTTGGATTAACAATAACATTGAACATAAACATATGCATAGCAGAATTAGCACAGGAACAATATTACTCTAACAAGGTTTCATCATTATCTTCTATGATACATGACTACTATAAGCCTCAATTCTACCTTGATCAATGGTAGAACGTGTTATCTAAACTATAATAAGGAATCAAATATCCTTGAGGCTAAAACTACCAAACCCTAGGCGTCTACAATGAGACTTGACGCCTAGAACACACACACTTTTCTGGTGTTTACATCTTTGACACACAGAAAACTATACGACCTATATCTCTTTATATACTAGAGATATTAGGTTTACAAAGGATAAGTATTAGGAAATAAACAAATCTTCCTAACTTTTATAATTATCTTCTAGGAAATCTTCTGTAATCTTCCATCTTTTGAAGAATTCCTCCTTTGTCTTTTAAGTCCTTCATCTTTCATATGTTTTGTCTTATCAACTCAAATATAATTCCCAATGAAATGCAATTCTATATCCATGTATTCATTTGGTTAGACTCGAAATAAATACCTAAAACTGTACAGGAAGTTAATACGCCGTATCCATTCCCCAGGATACATCGTATTGATACCTGTATACGCTGTATTCATTTAATAAATACGTCGTATAGACTTTGCTGAAAATAAAGACTGGATAACGTCCAGAAGGCTAATACGCCGTATCCATAGGGTTTGGATACGCCGTATAGATAGTCTGGGAAGACAGACTTGATAAAAATTAAAAATACATTTTGGGTTGTCTTTCGGCAAGCACTTTTGTTTATAGAAAAGTCTTTAAGTTACACTTGCCCCAATTAATCCCATCCTTATAAAACAATTTGGGATCGAACGAGATGCCAAATGGCTTACATAAATTCTTGATTAGGAAAATGAATGACATCCCTTTGTTAATATAATTGTAAGTCATGATATTAAGATTTAATTCCTTGATAAAAATTCTAGTTTTGAAAAATTTATTAGATGTATCATGACTTGTTTCCAAAAGCTTATTTGACCTATGTGCATAGGCACCAACATCGGTATTTATTACATCAGGTAATGGTTTGACAGATATATCCCCCGAAGAGTGTTCAATATCGACTTTATCATTATCATTGTCCGTATCTATTTTTAATTCATCGAGATAAATTACGTTAAAAGGAAATAAATCATTAAAGTTTAAAACGTTTTGTTCCTCTTCATAACATTCGAACAATGATGTTTCATCTTTCAAATTAAATCCATCGATATGTTGAGGGTTTAAAATCGGTTCAGTTATAAATCTGATTTGGACGTTTGAGCATCATTGTAAACAATGGTTGGAAAGTCATTCTTGAAATCTTTAAAGAAGTCTAAATCATCAAAATAACTGACCGTAGGCTTGGGTGATGGAAGCAAAGGCATATTGACTTTATCATTATCATTTTTCGAATCCATTTTTAAATTGTTGACAGAAATTATTTTGTAAGAAAATGAACTTTTGTCAAAAATTACCGTGCAATCTTCATCGTCGGATTCGTCAAACGATATTCTAAAGTCAGTTTCATCGTTGTTAAGAGAACTTACCGTAGGCTCACACGAGAGTGCTGCTTCAGATGTTAACGTGTCGTTAAAGACTATAGCTGGGAATTCAGTTTCAACAGATTCGAGGTCATGAACGTCTTCATTATCCTAGATCTTACCATACGTAGCAGTTTCCTAATTATACACCTTACCACGCCTATGAGTTTTTTCTTCCTCAAGCCTGATATACTCCTCTATATTAATGTTGGGGTCTTCCATTTTAACCTGTAATAAATTCGCTAGGAAAGAAAACTGTCAAATAGCTTAATACGCCTTATTCAGTGAACTGAATACGCCGTATTGATGATAGAGTCGAATACGTTGTATTGGTTTGAAAAAAATTTATACGCCATATCCAATAATTTGAATACGCTGTATTGAGTATTTGACTTAGAAAGTTACAGCGAACTGTAATAATGCACATAAACACACAATATGCAAAAATATACAATGCAGAAATCAAACACACAAAACAAACATACAAATATGCAAATTAATCTAAACTAAATTATATCTAAACTAAAACACTAATAAAAAAAGAATTAAACTACTTCACACCCCGACAATGGCGCCAAAAACTTGATTATGTCATTGTGTAGGTGTTATTTGTGTATCATGTTTTACTATTTATTTTATGCCGACTATACCTAAAAATAACACCCTAATGGGCAGTGTACCTGGTCAATTATAGTTTTGTTGGTAAGTAGGGTGTCGATCACTAAGAACGAGAGCGTTAATTCCTAATTCTATCAGTATTTTAGTTATCTATGTTAGTACTAAATTAATCTAATTTAAACCTAAGTTAAACCTAAACTAATGATAAGGGGGTTTTCAGCCTCAAAGACTGGCATGAGGTTTAGTTATCTAACCTAAGGTTTTGATGACAAGTAAAGCAATAAACACACACAAGAAGACAAACAAACAATAGAGAAGTGGTCTTGAACTAATGTAAGGAAAACGTATCAACCATGAATAATCCGATAAAACACAGGTTTGTTTATTTAGTGCAATGATTGTCGTATCTCGAAGGGCATGTCATTCCTAGACTTAGGCGGGACTTCATCCTAAGACCTAGACACGCTAATTCTGTCACAATTAGACGCATCTGCATAAAGCATCCTTATATTGACTATAATCTATCTTAGGATCTAAGTAATGGTACTCTTACTAAACCCTAGCTCATCGAGACTTTACCCACTTACTGCTTAACGGCGATTTATATACTAGTAGTCCACTGTCCAAGTCCTTACCAATGGAATAAGAACGTACTCGTTGATACCAAGGTCACCTTATGGCTCAACTAAGCTCACTAATCTAAAGGCAAATATAGATCAATATTTGTGATCCTATGATTCTAGATATATAAATTGTAATATGGAGAGCTATCCCGGACTCTTAGCCTAAGCTCAAACAACACTTAAGTTGCAATGCATTAAATATGTTAGACTAGACCTAGTTGAATGATAGGTCACATACTTAAGTACGTAAACGAATATAAATTGATAAACATAAACAACAATCAACGATAAATTAAGCAATCAAGATAAATAAACCGAACATTAGATCTTCATAAACATGGTTGATACCTAAAGGTATCAGCCGATAGTCATTGTAAAAATACACACGGTTTAATATATGAACGATTAAAATAAAGAAACCTTAATCGAACGCGTATTCTGTTGCGCGAAGATTACAAGAGTTATTCTATGATCTTGAGGCTCTTTTCTGACCTTCTAGGCTCCTTTATTCGTCTCTTGGTCGACTTAGTGGTTTAGGGATTCACATACATAAATAAAACTGAGTTTAGGGTCGTCTATATATAGTGGTCTGGAAGTCGGTTCGATACGGCATATTGGATGAAATGGCATGGGCTCCAAGAATAGAATATTCTAGAATTTTCTTGAGCTGATATGGATATGGCGTATCAGACATCCTAGATACGGCGTATCGGACCTCCTTGATACGACGTATCAGACTTATTAGGTACGGCCCTAAAATCTTACTTGATTAAAACATGAGTTGGAGGAAGTACAATAGGGTTTTTAGGCCTTAAAATTGTCCCTAACAGCTGCTAAACAAACTAGGGTTCGTACCCTCTTTTTATTCTAAAGTTACACACCTAAAACCCTAAATTTGGGTTTATATATATAGGAAAATCACTGTGACGGCGTCGCATTTTAATCGTGACGCCGTCATGAAAGAGAATATTCTAGATAATAGGATGGGTCGTGTACTCTGACGCCGTCGTGAAATCTTGTGACGCCGTCTTGATCTTCGTTGTGACTACGTCACGTTGTATCTGTGACGCCGTCTCCAGCCACTGAGAACATTATCTTGAGTGATTGATTCGCTGATAGCGTATATATAAAATAACACAAATGCAAATCTCAACCAAATGCCCTTAACCAAGGCAAAAGGTCAAAATCTACACAAAGAGATTAAATATATAAGAATCAATAATAAAAAGATTCCGGAAGAGATATTCCCGGGTTGTATGTCCCAACGAGGCTGCAATTGAAAGTAATCCTGGTTTGATGCGAAATTGAATGATGGAGAATATATGATGGAAACACTGATATAATTATAACTAAAATTAATTAAATAAAACCTAATTTAATCTACGGGAAACAGATATAGGAAATGGGGATCTTAAAAACTACGGGAAACAAAATTAGTTATAGGGAAATCCTAAAATTAAATCTATACTAAAATACGGGGAACAGAATCAGGTATCGGGAAACCTAAATACTAAAAATTAAGAAAATAAATGCTAAATTAAATTAAAAATCAAAATTAAATTCTAATTAAGTTAATTTGAAAAATAAA
>BQNB010193827.1:0-11503 GCA_026074375.1 Tanacetum coccineum
GTTTTAAAGGTCTTTATGGTTTGTTCTTTGTTGAATTATACTAACAAACCCATGTTTCTTCAAATTCTTTGACATTCTTCTTGTTTGTGTAGCTGATTACAAATCTCCAATCACTTGAGCAAGAGGATGATCTTTATGAATTCTTGTAGTTGGATTAGGACTGACTTGGATTGTTGTAATCAAGTTGTTCATGTTAGCCTTTACACCATCATCTTCATCATCTCTTATGAAGTTAAATATGTTATAATCTTCCAAAGCAGGCATATTTAGATCATCTGGAAGTTCAATGCTTGTTTTTCCACCAACAACATTAACTTCATTTGTGCTAGCAGCATTAACATTGTTAGTACTATTAACATTATCTTCCTTCTATTGATCATTACTTTCACTATCTTTTCTTGGATCTTCATCAACATTCTTTCCAGAATCACTTGAAGGTTTGGATCCATCATCATGAGAAATCTTTGAATCTTGGGAAAATGGTGGATCAGCAGTCCATAATAGTAGCAAAATGTAATCTTTGACAGGTTATGTCTCCTTTCTAGCTTGACCTACATTATCACTTGCTTTTGTACCTGCAAAACCATTAGACTGTGTACCTGCAACAATTGGCTTATAATTTATTGTTCTTGTTAGTGCATCAATATCAAATAGCTATTCTGATCCACTCCCTACAACATCAGGTGTACTTTCACTGAACCTAATATGCAAGTTTTCTTCCACTATCCTTGTTTTACTATTGAATACTCTAAAGGCTTTACTATTCAAAGAGTATCCAACAAAGAAACCTTCATCAGCCTTACCATTAAATTTGCCTAAGTGATCTATGGTATTAAGAATAGTAACAAGACACCCAAATAGTCTCATAAAACTTAAAGTTGGTGTTCTACCATGAAAAAGTTCATACAGGGTCTTGTTATAATATTCTCAACTGAGGTATTATCATAATAACTTCCGGTGAACTTGTTGGTTCCCAAATCGAACAAAAGATTTAAAAACTTGCCATTTGTGTCTCTTACAACGTACGACTCACCTTGATAAGTTAAACAAACTATAAAGTGGGTATAAGGAGGGTTGTTCCAAGGAACTACGACCCGAAAGGAGAAATAAGCTTCGCGCTATTCCTACTCCTCCGCTCACCTGTGCGTTTATCTTTTTGAGAGCTACCGTGAAGTAAGTAGATTATTTGGTAGAAGTTGTCTTTTCTCATTGTCCGGTAAAATACATTGTGAATAAATCATTGAAAAACCAAAAAAAAATTAGTGTAAATTTTCTTTTTATATTTCTATTTTGTGCATGCGCACTCGTTCTCAAGCCCGTAAACGTCGACAACAGCAAGTCCGACAAACTTCTGTTGAACCACCAAATCTTGAGAAACCAAATAATAACAAAGAACTTTTCAATCCTCTCATAGTTACGATGGCCGATAATCGTACTATGGCGCAATTGCTCGAAGCACCCACCGAGGGTTACGAGGATGCGATCGTTGTTCCCGAAATTACCGCGAACAACTTTGAGATCAAGCATGGTCGACGTTAATCTTGTCCAACAAGCAATTTTTAGACATGATTAAGAAGACCCACATGCCCACATCTGATATTTCAACAAGAGCACTTCTAAATAAGTTCCCGAACGTCCCAGTACGCCAGTGTTTAAGCTTAATGCTTTCCCAATTTCCCTCAGGAGGAAGTCAGCCCGGATTTGCTTGAAAAAGAGCCCCCTCAATCGTTCTTACATGGATGATCTTGTTTCAAAATTCATTAACAAATTCTTCCCTCCCTCTAAAACAACAAATCTTCGAAATGAAATCAAACGCAGATTTTCAACAAAAATTTTGATGAAACGTTGTTACTAGGCATGGACCGCTTCAATGATCTTTTAGGGATGCCGATGCCCGCATTGGGTTTTCAGATTTGCATCAACTCGATACATTCTATAATTCCCTAAATTCGAAAGGATCAAGAGTCATTAACTCCGCTGCGGGGTACTTCTTTCTGGATAAAATGCTCGAGAATGCCCTAAAATGATCGAGAGCAAGATCCAAATTCATCATCATGATGCAAGGCCATTGTTTCAAAAGTGAGTACGAGCTCTTCTACCCCAGCAGTTTCATCCGATGTTGCTGAGCTGAAAGATATGGTCAAAGCATTGCTCCTTGATAAGAAGAACAAAACTCCAGCTCCCGCTCCCGTAAAAGCGGTCGAGCAAAGTTGTGTAACTTGCGGGGGTGGTCATTCTTACCAAAATTGTCCAGCCACCAATGGCAACATTTATCGTGACAATATGCAAGAATACATGTCACAAGCCGCCGCAGTTAACTACAACCAAGGGAATGCCAGTTACCGACCTCAGATGGTTTACAACCACATTCGACCTCCTCGGTTGTTCCGCCCATGGCAACACAACAGCCATGCCAACAATCAGCAATCGTTGGAACCCAAGAACCAAAATCGTGAATGGCTACATTCCAGGGTGCAAATCCAACGACCCAGGTTCAACAACAAGCCCAAATGTATCAACCCCCGGTTAATCAACCCCCCAGCTTACCAAGCTCCAGCTCATCAAGCTTCGGGTGTGTCAAAAACTGATTTTGAGAGCTATGTCAATGCTAATGATGCGGTTATGCAAAACATGCAAACCAAATGACCAACATAACCGACTTGCTCACCAAAACATAAATCCAACAAAGGGCTTCTACTTCGGGCATACGTTGCTCTTCCAAGCACCAACCATTGCTAACCCATAGGTGATGGAAAGCTATCCCAATACCCGAAGCGTGTTACCTATAATGACTCAGATTTCTTCTCATCCTAAAGAGAAGGGAATATGAACCCTGGCGACAAAGGATGAACGGTGCACCAAGCACACGAAAACATCAACCTCTCATGTCCCAAACTAATTGACCAAATTGGTGAGCCGTTGTTGCTTCAAAGACTAAACCAACCTAGCCTTATCCTTCAAGGCGCAAGCAAAGAAAAGCTCCGTGAAAAAGACCAATCTTCTAGCTTTAAAATTTAGGAGATTTTCAGAAGTCTCCATTTCGAGCTTATTTCGCGGACTAGCTCTCCTACACATGCCAAATTTGCACTAAGACAAACCAATGTTTTAGAAAGCTCCGCAATGACAAGGATAAGTATTGATAGAGTTGACCAAAACACAAACCGGGGTAATGAAAAATGTTTTCGATCAGTCATCCTAAAGACATTTCCCGAAAAATTAGGAGACCCCCGGGTAGATTTCTGATACCGTGTGATTTCCCAGTTGGATGAATGCTTGGCCCTGGCCGATCTCGGTGCAAGCATCAATCTAATGCCACTCTCCATTTTTGAAAAGCTTAATCTCCAAGGACTGACCAAAACTAGGATGATACTTGAGTTAGCCGACCGATCGACCTCCACTCCCACCGGCATAGCCGAAGATGTTTTTGTGAAGTTGGAAACCTTCTACGTTCCAGCCGATTTATGGTAGTTGACTATGAGGCCGACCCCTTAGAGTCCCGTGAATTAGAGAAGACCATTTTTAAGAACGAACAAGAGCCTTGATTGATGTACACGGTGAAAAGATGACCTTAAGACATGATGACCAATCCGTGACCTTCAAAGTAGGTGATACGAAAATTCTCCTACAATGCCATAGAATCAGTTAACAAGGTGTTGACTTATTGATATAGCTTTTGAGGGGAATAATCTCAAAGAAGGTTTTAGATTCTCGAAGCATTAGCATATTGAAATCCCACTCCACATTCCATCCTTTGAACCCAATTGGTTGAGACCACTTCTCCCACCTCTCCCCACCCTCACGCCATTCGAGAGGGTAGAGATTTCATTCTGAAGAAATCGAAGCTGAACCTTTCTGCTATAATTTTCGTATAAGGCAGGAATTGATGATGCCCGAATGTGATCCCGATGGAGGGTACATTCATCTTCTTGAAGCTATCTTAAACAGTGAGCCCATTATCACACACTTCCCAACCAGCAAATTATTTTCCCTAGGGTTAGAAAAGAACGAAGATTTGTGGAAGCCAAAACCGCTGAAACATCAATTGATGAACCTCACCGAGGTCGAGCTCAATGGACTTACTCCCCACCTCGAATATGCATTTTTGGAGGGTGACAACAAGTTACCAGTCATCATTGCTAAAGATTTGAGTGTCCGGGAGAAAGCCGCTCTCATAAAGGTGTTGCAGTCCCACAAGCGAGCCATCGCTTGGAAACTCTCTGATATCAAGGGTATTAACCCGGAATTTTGTACTCACAAAATTCTAATGGAAGAGGACTACACACCAGCGGTCCAACATCAGAGACGGGTAAACCCTAAAATCCACGATGTCATAAAAAAGAAGTTAAAAACTTTGTGACGCTGATTAATTTTACCCCTATCATCGGATAGTCCGTGGGGAAAGCCCGTACACTGTTTACCAAAGAAAGGTGGTTTTACCGGATTGAAAATGAGCCAAAATGAGTTGATCGCTAACTCGATTGTTACGGGATGGCGGGGAATGCATTGACTACCGAAAGTTGAATGAAGCACCCAAAAGACCCATTTTCACTACTAATTCATAGGTCCAAATGCTCCGAGAGGCTTGCGGAAACAATACTAATTGTTTTCTCGATGGTTTCTCAGTTATTTTCAAATACCCATCAGACCCAAATGATCAGGAAAAGACAATTTTACTACTTGCCCATATGAACCTTTGCCTACCACCGCCTACCGCTTGCCCTTTGGCCTCGCAATGCACCAGCACAGTCTAGAGATGTATGATGGCAATCTTTCATGACATAGATCGAAAAAAGATTGAAGTATTATGGATGACTTTTCCCGGTTTTGGAAGTCTTTCCTCTACAATGCCTAACCCATCTGGAAAAGATGCTTACGCGTTGTTGAAGACACCAATTGTAGCTCTAAACTGGGAAAAGCCATTTCTTGGTAAGAAGCCATTATGTCTTGGACTAAAATCGCCCAATCGGGAATTGAAGGCCGATCGAGCTAAGATTGACAGTTAATTAGCAAAAGCTCCCGCAACATTACCGACTACTGTAAAAGAGTCCGTGAGTTTTTCTTGTGCAATCCGGTTTGTATAGAAGATTCAATCCAGAATTTCGCAAAAATAGCCACTCCATTACCCTTTTGCTTGAAAAAAGAGACTCCGTTTTAGTTCCACCAAAGAGTGTATTGAAGCATTTAACACTCTCAAAAAGAATACTCTAACCGAAGCTCCAATCCTGATTGACTTCCCGACTGGAATGAACCATTTAACAGTTTATTATGCGTTGACAGAGCGATTTCGCCTAGTTGCATCTTGGGGCAAACTTCAATGTGAAACATTTCAGCCTAGAACATTATGCAAGTAAACAATGATAGCAGACTCACGTACAACCACGACAGAGAAAGAAATGTTAGCCGTGGTGTAACTGCATCAAAAAATTCCGAGCTTAACTTTCTCCAATGAACAAATGCCATTGTTATGACTGATCATTCCGCCCTCAAGTATCTCGTTGCAAAGAAATATTCTAAGCGAAGATTGCTCCGATGGGTCTGCGCCTTCCAAGAGTTCGACTTTAGATTTAGTTTGACAAAAGAAAGGGAGCTGAGAACCTAGCGCTGATCATCTATCACGATTAAGAATCCTCACGAGAATGACTCGATCCACAGAGATAAATGAAAAAGTACCGCTTGAAAACACTTAGATTCGAATTGCTATTCTTGATGGCTAGAACCAGCCATGGTTTTTGCACTGACACGCAACTACAATGCGGGAAAGTTTCGTGATCAAAGGATGTTCCACCCAGCAGAAAAGAAATTTCTTTCAAAGACGTGAAGCATTAATTTCTGGGAAATCCCTTTTCTGTTTAAAAATCGTGCGAATCAAGTTATTCGACGTTGTGTTTTTGGCAAAGAAGCCCTAGGACATCATCAGGGCTTGCACGATGGTTCCCAACGCACCGGGGACATCACGTGCTAACGTACACAGCAAGATACGTCTCTGATGCCTGATTCTTTTAGCTAGCCTCACAATCTACAAAGATGCCCATGAGTTGGTTAAAACTGCAACTCAATGCCAGTGCCAGGATAAAAAAAAAAATTTTTTTTTCCCACAACGGATGAGATCGCCACAAAATTCCATCCAAGTTTGTGAAATCTTTGATGTCTAGGGCTTGATTTTTATCGGGGCCGTTCCTGTCTTCCAGAGGAAACAAATATATACTTCGTGGCCTTGATTATTTAATCAAAATGGTTTGAAGCAAAAGCACTCCCCCACCAATGACAGCCAATGAGTTTTCTTGCAAATTTCTTAAATCTCTCTCGCCAGATTTGGTACCCTCGGCAATCATAAGTGATCGCAGAACCCATTTTTTTGCAAATAACCAATTTGTAAAGGTCATGCTTAAATTACGGAGTCCTCATCGTCTCACCATCGGCTAATCATCCCAAACCAAGTGGATTATTGAGTTAACCAATCGTGTTTGAAACGATTACTGAAAGGACCGTGGGCGGCAAATCGGGCCTCTTGTCATAATTTAGTTGACGCACTTTGGGCTTTCCGTACAGCTTACAAAACACACATCGGGTGTACTCCCATACTATTTGGTGTACGGGAAGGCATGTCTCTTTTCCGATTGAGCACGAGCACAAAGCTTACGTGGGCCCTTTAACAGTAACAAAACTTGATATTAAAACCGCGTGATCACAGAAAAGTTCACTCAAACAACTTAATAGAACTTCGTATTCAGTGCCTATGAGCACTCATTAATTCTACAAAGCAGCAAACAAAGAGAATCCCTACTCCTAATCAAAACCGCGTTTCACCATCGGTTGATTCGAGTCCTCCTCTTTAACTCTAAATGAATATTATTCTCGGGGGCAAGCTTAAAACCCACTGCAGCGAGTGGACCATTCACTGTTAACCAAGTTTTTCCATTATGTCACTTCGCGTATATCCTAAAACTCTGGAGGACTAAATTTCAAATAAATGTCACCGTATTGAAGCGACACTTGGAGGGACGTACCTCAATTGTAGTCCCAGAACCCCTCCAGACGTTCCCGAGGGGCCCAATAAATTCGGGGGACGTCAACCTAGCGACCTTAACAAGCCTTCGTGAGGCACCCCCATGCTTTTTCGTATTATTGTGTAGAAATGAATAAATGTAATTCTTGGTTGTGTTGGAAGGCTCGCCTTTTCCCATTAACCCGTAGAGTTTCACATCCCTCAGCTTCATTTTAGGAATCCACTATCCAAAACTAATCGACTAACGTTTTAATCTTTTGGCACACTTAATAAACCGCCCTTAGATTTATGTAGGAACCCCTTCAAAACATCGAGGAACAAGTTTAGTAACTAGTAAGGGGGGGGTGGGGTAAATCTTGCGAATTTGAGTATGCCTGCTGCTGGTTGTTTGTTACGTAATCCCGTTTTTAACCCACCAAATTTTTTGCAAAAATACCAAAAAAAAATACAAAATTTTAAAAAAATTTTCCAAAAATAAAATAGTGTTTTGTCACAGTTTCGACTTTCCTAATAGGTAGAATGAGAATAATTTTTGACTCGATCGGTCGTGTGACCCTAGCTAGTCCGTCAAATTGTTTGCTAAGCTTTCCCACAGAATTCTATTGTTTTCGAATAATAAGTGATGAACAATAAGTGTAAGAGTTAAATATAATTTATGTGCTGAGCAAGATTCTTTTAAAACTTATATAAGTAACTTGTGTGGCCTCTTTCTCCCATTAGCTTCTATCCCCCTAATCATAACGTGCTCTTTTCAAGTCAACTAAGTCACATCGATGTTTTTTAGAAAATGCTTCAAAGTTGTAACTTAATTTCTTTTAAAGCGAGGTTTTTCTGTTCTTAGTAATTTGAAAGTTAAAATGGCCAAAGAAAGCATGAATGAGAATATGAATGCAAAAATGCATTAAATATTGAAATTATGCCAAGAAGCATACATTTGAGTATATGGAGAAAGTAAAAGATGTGTTCGGATAAGCCCACTCCGCTAACCTACGAGAGGTGGGGGTTCAAACAAAGAACATCTTTACTGTCTGAGGGAATTTGGTATATTGTGATATCTCCCTCACACAGGTAAGCAGTCTAGGTGAGTGGTTCAAACAAAGACACCTATCCTTAGACCATATTAGGAAAAGGTGGTTGATTTATTTCCCCACTACGCTAGCAACGGGGAGGGTTTTCAAACTAAGACCAAAAACCGGTCGTTTGATTATGATATCCTACTTACTAGGGGATCAGCCTAGGTAGGTGGTTCAACTAAGCAACTCATTTCTAGCTTTACGAACTTATGATTATGATGATGTAAGAGTTGCAAAAAGTTCCTACAGTTAATTTTTCGTTTAGTTTAAAATCAAGGTTACAAGTCCTATTAAGTTGTTGAGTCATGATTCATCTTGAATTACGACTAATGGAAATAAGTTGATCTATGGATGTTTGAAATAAGTACACAACACATTTAAATCATAAATCCATTTGGGAGTTAAAAATTCACAAGTCATAATTATGAGTGCTTAACTCTAGACTTATATGACACATGATCTTGTTTTAATTGCTTGTTTGGATCTAGTGAAAAATCGGGGACGATGAAGTTTACCACAGGACGTTTGTAATTATTCTAGGGACGCATCGTCATTCTATATCCTATTGTTTTATAAAATAAAGGAAGTCGAACAGGTAGTCAAGAAAAGAAAAAGGAAAATCTAAAAATATTAGAGATAGTTAGTGTACATATAAAGAAATGGTGAAAACGGGACTTGTCGAAACTATTGATTCTTTAGTTCCCCATGACGAACACTTTGCTACTTTACGAGGTTATTAGTCGTGGGGATTAAGATTCTTGGTTTCATGAGTGTTTACTTCATAACATTGCGTGAGGACACGACAGTACCTTAGTATGGGATTTGTATGTGCTTAAGACACATACAAATTTCCATTATAAACGGACTTAAATGACAAAAAACGTAACCACATACATCGTATTTGGTATGTTTTGTATTGTTTTGTGCATGAACGGATATTCCAAGAGCAAGGACCAAAAAGAAAGCCAAAACCAAACAAAACCAAGCACTGGAACGGAAAGGACAAGAGTCAAAGGTCAACCACGTGAAGAAAAATACAACTTGATGGACTAAAAATTACAACCACAGGTGTTTACAAAAATTAAAAGACAAGGGTCAAAATGGCAACCGTGTACAAAATTTGCATTCAAGATTATATATCTTGAGGGGAAGCAAAACGGCCTACATCACCCAAAAGCCTTCTTTCCCCCCCACCAAAAACCCATTACACTTGGATGTCGTCCCATACCTTCTACCCTGCAAAACCACTCGACACCCTAGCCAAAATCATTTCAACCACCCTACTATTTCCCCCCAGCTGTATAAGTGCCATGTTGGCAATCCCACACCATCCCCAAGTATTTTCAATGGCTGAGATTGACTCCAAAGAAGCACAAAAGAAATTGAAGGCTGGGATTTGCTGGAGAATCACCTCACACAACAAGCACACTTAGTTTTTGCTCTCACAAAAGAAGCACAAGCTGCAAGTCCAAGAGATGAAGACTTCGGCTATAAATAGAGCCTTTTGTAAGCCTTTGAGGCATCTGAGTTTTAACTAGTTAGTTTTTAATCTTAGCTTAAGTTTTATTTTAAGTGATTTACAGCTTTTACTTTCAGCTTTGTAACACTTTCAAGTTTTAATGCAAATTTAAGGTTTTGAGTCAATTTACAATTCCAAGTGCTAAGTTTCAGAATTGTGTTGTTTTGTGTTTAAAAAGCTCTCAATACAGCTTATTTATAAGCTGTTTTCATTAAGTTAAACTAAAAAGTTAAGTAGTTAAGAGAAAATTACAAAAATCACTCTCAAATACACCACAGCTTACTTTATGGATGATAAGCCAGTTCTGGATGGGCTTATGGACTCTCACTAGCTTGTTTTATGCAAGCTAGAGCTTGTAGATTCATTATTTGACCCTGTTTTGAGCAAGGGTGTTGTAAGTCTCTCTCTTTTTCTTATTATTTTTATTTACTGAAGAACTGCTTATAGTGCTTATTTGTTACTTATGTTTACTTATTTGTGCTTCATCAGTATGTTTAGTGCTTATCTTGTTTAGTTGTTAGTCTAAAAATAGTTTGTATCACTTTCTTAGTTAGTACTGTTAGTTCATTTGTTAAAACTGTTAGACTATTTCAGCTTATTTAAGTGCTAATTCTGCTTATAAGTGTTTTATTTTGTCACTAGATAATCTGTTTTTAATCAGTATGAAAAGAAAAATGATTTTTGAAAACTTTAAGGGGTATTTTCAACTAGCAGTACTAACCCATAGTTAGTACTGCTAGTTCACTTTTGGAACTTTTAAAGCTAGCAGTACTAACTTAAAGCTAGCAGTACTAACTCCAAGTTAGTACTGATAGTTAAAACTGTTAGTACTGGTGGTTCATTTTAGCTTATCAGCTTATTATTTCTGCTTATTTAAGATTTCCTTAGCTTTTTAGAGTAGATTAAACCATTTTCCTTTACTGTCTTTAGGAGTAAGCTTATTTAAGCTTATTTTCCTTTTCAAAGTGTTTTCAATAGTGTATCAGTTTGTAGCTTTTTAGCTTATTTGCCATTCTAGTTTATTCTAGTTGCTTATTCTTATTACTAAGTGCTTATTAGGGTTAGGTGAATATCTGTTTTAGCTTATTTGCTTATTTCTTGTTTCATTGTGTTTTGTTAAGGCTAGCAGTACTAACCTTAAGCTAGCAGTACTAACTTAAAGCTGGCGGTACTAACTCCAAGTTAGTACTGTTAGTACTGTTGAGTTTATCTTGCTTAATTTAGCTTAATTGCTTTTTGAATTTGCTTATTTAGAGTTGGTTTAGCTTATTTGATTTATCTTAAGCTTATTTGTGTCTTAGTATAAAAGTTTTAAGAGTTTTTACCATTCCTAGCTTTTAGGCCTGCTCTAGCTTATTTTCCTTGCTTATTTTTGTGTGCATTTGCTTATTAGTGTTAGTACCCAATCATTCCTTGTCATATTCAAACATCAATCATCAATCGTCTCTCGATTTTCCATTCTAGCCTCGTTGGGACAAAACGACTCGAGAACACTCTATACTGCTTCCGGTTTCATTAGTCTCGCGAATTTTGATCCTTGTTGTATTTATATTTGTTTATATTTATCTATATATAAAGGAGTAAGTTCACGCGAGTCAATTAATCATTTTATATTTTGAATATATTCTCTTTGGTAACAAAAATAAAAGAGTAAATTGCATAAATCAGCTTTAATAAAATTGCATGTTTTGTCTTAACTTTTTCAAAAGTGCAGATACTATCTTTGTGACAAATTTTTGAGGCATATTTCGTCTGTCTCAAAGATAAGTGACTAAAATACCGTTTGTCTTTCTTTCTCTTTGAGGGTACTTTAGTCATTTAACTTTGAGAATTGGAAGAAATATGCCCCCAAAAGTTTTTTACAAGAACGGTATCTGCAGTTTCGAAAAAGCTGAGACGAAACAT
>BQNB010193828.1:0-11503 GCA_026074375.1 Tanacetum coccineum
ACTGGCATTTGAAACATACTTAAAATTTATATATGGTTATAATAATTGAAATAAGGGAGCAGCCTGTTGGTGTGGATATTATTAGTCCTCCATTAGATATTTCATGTGCCCTACATAACATAAAGAGTTTTATTTTTATTCGATTTAGTTACAAGAACCATCCCCTAACTATCTTCACCATGCTGATTTGACCCTAAATCTTTTTTAAGAAGATACCTAGATGCGAAAATGAACTTAGGTTAAGCTATATGTTTTTTTTGGTAACCATGGTTTCCGACCTTTTATCCGACTAATCCACGGGGTTTGGACTCACCGTCGCACATACTCAAACCAGGTAAAGCTCTCCCTTTTTCATGAGGTTGGCGTGACCACTTCAAGGTTATTTGCACTTAGCAAGAATTGAACTTGAGACCTCACACATTTTAAAGTAATAGCCACAAGCTTTTCTTGCCACTAGACCACACTTGAGTGGTTGTTAAGCTATATGTTTTAAGGAAAAAGATCCTCTCATGTTCATTTGAACATGAGAGGTAATGTTCTGCTTTATCTTTATCTGATTGTACATTTGATTATTTTAATCAAATATACAATCACATAAAGCAGAACATTACCTCTTATGTTCAAATGAACATGAGAGGATCCTTATCCATGTTTTAATATGTCACACCGGTCATAAAGACCAAAAATAAAAGTTTGTATCAATTACTCATAGGGGTGTTCAGTGTTTGGTTTGACACTGAATAAACAGAAAAAGAGACTGGACCGAAACCGAATGAAACCGAACGGAAAATTTTAATTGGTGTATGGTCTGATTTGAAACTAAACCGAAATATTTAATTGGTTTTTGGTTTGGTCATGGTTTGACAAAAATAAATCCAAACCAAACCGAATATCTTTATACACAATAAAAGGTTAATTATATATATACTTCTTACGTAATATACTAACTAGCAATTCTATTTTTTTTAATATCTTTTAAAATAATTACTTCTTAAATCAATAATTGATGCATATAAGTTAGCAACTGAACAAAAGTTTTCCTACTTGATTCATATAAATTCACATATACTGAACAAGAGTGAAGTTGCAATCGTGTTTGGATGCTTGAAGATGGAATATTCAAGCTGATAAGGCTTCTGAAGACTTTTGTCGAAGAAAATTTATCTTATTTCGTTTTTATTTATTTTCGTTAAGTTTTTTTGAACGACATTAGATTAAAAAGGAAACTTAGCAAGGAGCTAAAAAAGAATTACAAGGGAGTACATACAGCGATTTGTGGGTTAAAAAGTCACTCTAGCCAATTACAAGACACTTTCCTAAGCCTATTTGAGATCCAAACAAAAGTGCAATGCTTGATGTCATTGAGGATGAGGTCTTTATTAGGTCTTTTTGAAGCGAAGATGAATTCATTTCGAAAACGCCATAAGAACCATAAGGTAGATTGGGCTACAACATCAAACAATATAGAAACTTTTGGAGTCAAATTTGAACGGCTTGACAGAGAAAACACATCATTGAGGTTGTCTACTTGGATGTTGTTTAAACCCCACCATTTAAGGACCTCTCTCCACATATTTAGAGCAACATCACATTTGACAAGGACGTGATCTTCCGTCTCAAGATCGTCATCACATATCGGGCATCGAGTTGAGTGAAGATCAATACCTCTAGAGTCCAAGTTAACTCGAGTGGGGATTCGACGATTTTCAATCCTCCAAGAAGCTATTTTGACTTTGATTGGTACTAGCTTATTCCATCTTGTTGCATTTGCATAAGATAAAGGAGATGAATCCATGATAAGCTTTCTCATACCTTTAATAGAAAATCTTCTAGATGAGTTAAGTTCTGAGACCTTTTCGTTTCTTAAACTTTTTTTTGCTAATTTATTTAAATACTCCGTGAGACTTTTTGATTTGTTAATTTTATTTGAAAATTTTAGCTTTTCATTTACAACTTTTAGATTATATTTTGGGAAAAACATTTTTTTTGAAGTTCACTTGAATTTGCTTTGCTTGGTTTTAACCGAAACCAAACCGAATTCTAATTTGGTGTATGGTTTGGTTTGGTTTTGGTTTGACTTTAAAAAATTTCAAACCGATAAACCCGAATCGTACAACCCACAAACCCAAAAACCGAACCGATGAACACCCCTAATTACTCATATGTTGTACGTACATACATGTTGTAATGCTAGTGGTAATAGTGATCGCGCGATCATTACCATCATCATCACATCAGCTTTTTTTTGCTAAACCAATATCACCAATAACATAGTGTATTAATAAAACCAAGCGGCTATGTTTAGTATTGGTGATGATCGAGCTCCTGGTCCGGATGGTTTCTCGTCGGCTTACTTTAAAAAAGGTTGGGATATCGTCGGCTTGGATATTTGTCATGCTATAAAGGATTTTTTTGTGTGAATGGCAGGTTGTTGAAGGAGATTAATCATACTTTTCTTGCTCTTATTCTTAAGGTTTCTACTCCTCTCACAGTTAGTGATTATCGGCCCATTCCTTGTTGCAATGTCATTTATAAATGTATTAGTAAGATTCTTACTAATCGTATTATAGATGGGATTAAAGAGGTTGTTAGTGATAACCAATCTGCTTTTGTTCCGGGTAGGCGTATTTCGAATAACTTTCTTATTACGCAGGAGCTTATGCATAATTATCATCGGAATAGTGGCCCCCTAGATGTGCTTTTAAAATAGACATTCAGAAGGCTTATGACACGGTGGATTGGCGTTTTTTGGATGATATTCTTAAATGTTTTGGTTTTCACCCTGTCATGATCAAGTGGATTATGGCTTGTGTCACCTCTATTTCTTTCTCTTTTAGCTTAAATGGTGATATTCATGGTTTCTGTAAAAGGAATAAGGGTTTGAGACAAGGAGATCCGTTATCTCCTTAACTTTTCACTCTTATTATGGAGGTGTTGACGTTGATGCTAAAAAGAAGAGTTAATGTGTCTGGTTTGTTTCGTTATCACAAACATTGTGAGGAGCTTTAGATTATTAATGTGTGTTTTGCAGATGATCTCTTCATTTTTGCTCGTGGGGAGGTGGATTCAGCTAGTATTATTATGAAGTCTCTTGAAGAGTTCAAAAATACGTCAAGGTTAGTCCCAAGTATTGCTAAGAGCACGGCTTTATTTTGTAATGTGCCTAATCATGTTAAGTTGGCTATTCTTAGCATTATGCCTTTTTCTGAAGGTGATCTCCCGATTAAATATCTTGGAGTTCCCCTCATCTCTTCTAGACTTCTTAATAAGGATAGTAAAATCCTTGTTGAAAAGGCTAAGAATAAAATTGGAGATTGGAAGAATAAGTCTCTATCGTTTGCAGGAAGATTGCAGCTTTGTAAGTCGGTTATTTCCTCTATGCATGTTTATTGGGCATCGGTTCTCATCATTCCTAAAGGTATTATTTATGATATTCAAAGTCTTATCCGTGGGTTTCTTTGGTGTAATGGTGAATATAAAAGAGGGAAGGCTAAGGTTGCCTAGGATGATATTTGTCTTCCTAAGCGTGAGGAAGGCCTTGGTTTACGTAGCTTGGATTTATTCAATATGGCTTTGATGACTACGCATATTTGGAATATTGTTTCTAATAAAGAGTCTCTTTGAGTGCGTTGGATTCATACGTATAAGATTAAAAGATGGTCTTTTTGGGATCTTCCGGTGAAAAATAATGTGAGTTGGGGTTGGTTAAAGGTTCTCCAACTTCGTGATTATGTTATGCCTTTCTTTTGGGTGAAACTTGGTAATGGTCATTCTGCTTTGGTATGGTATGATATTTGATGTACGCATTGTCCCTTAATTCGTCTCCTATCCCCTAGAGATATCTATAATAAGGCTTTTAACCTTAAAAATAAGGTGGCTCATTTTGTTGATAATAACGGGTGGAGGTGGCCTCAATCTTGGATTTCAAAAGTCCCAGATTTAAATCTCATTCCTGCCCCGACTCTTGATGATCATAGCCTTGATATCACTCGTTGAAGAGATTTGAATCGAGCTTTTTCTGATTTTTTTTAGTTAGTCGAGCTTGTGAGGCATTTAGAACTCGTGGTAATGAAGTCTATTAGTTTAGAATTATATGGTTTCCTCAGTCTATACCTCGTCATTCGTTCCACCTTTGGCTGGTAATGAGGAATAGTTTAAAGACCTTGGATAAGCTAACAAATAGGATGTTGGTAGTGACACGGACTTAAATCAGATTCGGTGTTCTCTTTGTTGTACTCAAAAATATTCGCATGCCCATTTATTTTTTGAGTGCTCTTATTCTTCTTAGGTATGGATTATGATTCGTCATCTTGCAGATATGGAGACGGTTCATATTGTTCTTCATGATATTATTACTTTTATTTTTATCGTATGGCAAGCAAACGTTCTGCTAAAAGCAGTATTGCTAGACTTCTCTTGGCTGCTACTACTTATTTCGTGTGGTTGGAACGCAACAATCGTCTGTTTAAGAATGTTAAACGTACTCCTGAAGAATTAAATGATTGTATCATGGTGACGGTTCGTCTTAAACTCTTAACGTTTAGATTCAAGAATTCTGCTAATGTAACAAGATTGTTGGATCGTTGGAAGATGCCTAGATCATTTAGGCTCTATGGAAATTGAATGTTTATGATGTGTCCTGTGTGGCTGGTAGATATTTCAGCTTGGAAGTTAGGTAAGGAGAATTGGGACGTAGCTTAGTTTTCATATATTCATTTGAGGTATGTCTCATTTGTTTTAGTGGTAGTTCGAGTGTTAGCTTGAGGTTAATGTGGTATTCAGCCACATTCCATTGTACTTAAACTTTTGTGTGATTAATATACTTTACCGGGGTAACCTTTTACCCAAATTTTTTTTCATTTAGCTATATATGCCAAAAAATTTACCTAAAACCCTTTCTAATTTAACTACACTACTTTTATATGGTTCATGGGTCTAAAGTAGGGTTGAGCAAAATCAACCAAAAATCAAATCGAACCGATAAACTGAGCCAAACTGGGCCGAACCAAACCGAACATACTTCATTTGGTTCGGTTTTTTATTTTATGTAATTATGTTTTCGGTTTCGGTTTTGCTAGTTCGGGTCAAAACCGAGAAAAATACATTGAACTATCTAAATCAGTTTCGTTAGGTTAACTTTGGTTCGGTTTCAGTTTTGCTAGGTTAACTTCGG
This sequence comes from Tanacetum coccineum, assembly GCA_026074375.1. Classification (NCBI taxonomy): domain Eukaryota; kingdom Viridiplantae; phylum Streptophyta; class Magnoliopsida; order Asterales; family Asteraceae; genus Tanacetum; species Tanacetum coccineum. The sequence continues at coordinate 5,174 of BQNB010193828.1, forward strand.
TTCGATTCTCGGTTTACGTTTTTCTCAAAATCGGTTTTCGGTTCGGGTCGGGTTTGGTCGGATCGGATTGGGTTTGACCCGTTGCTCAACCCTACTCTAAAGGGTATGTTTGGCGTAATGGGCTGGGGCTGGGGTTGGAGTTGGGTCTGGTGTTGAGTTTGAGCTTATATTATAAGCCGAAAGTTGAAGCTTATATTTTTAGAGTTAATTTCATAATTCGTCCCTAATGTTTGTCGGGTATAACGGATTTAGTCCCTCCGAAACTTTTTTAACGGATCCTCTCCCTGTGGTTTTGACCCGTATTGGGTTTGGTCCCTTGACCACTAATTCCGTTAGTTGACTGTTAAAATGCATGTTTGATACAGTAAAATGACAAAAATACCCTTGTTATTATTATTGTTAATTTATTTATTTATTTTATTATCATTATTATTAAAATTATTAAAAATCAAATCAAACACACCCACATCTATACCTTTCTCCTCTATTAGTGTATTTTTTCCCATCACCTCCTAAAATCTCCGACCTAACCTCCTCATTTTTCCGCAACCAACAACCAAACACACCACACTGTATATTTCTTCACATCTTTTTTTCATTTTCATTTCCACCATTAACTACCATAATGAAACTAACACAAAATCATACTCATTGTTTAAAGAACATCAAAACATCACTTCGAAAACATCAAAACAAAAAAAAGAAAAAAAAAACCCAAAACCAAACGTTTGAAGTCACGCAAAACTTTCTTGCAACCCAGCTACTATCACCTAAGAGATCACTCGAAAACATCACACACTTCAGTTCACTATGATTACAAACAAACCCATTTTATCAACAAAAACAATCTTTAATCAAAACCTACCAAAACTAATTTAGCTAATCACTAAACTATCAAAACCCACCAAAGATCGATTTACTAAACCCAGATTTGTTCGAAAGTGAAGAATATAGTCCTTGAATATAACATCAGCACTCTATTTTGTTACAAAATAATGTTACAGTAATCATACCCATTTCTGAATCATACCCATTTATGAATCATACAATTCTGGTAGGCCGCCAGAACCAGCAGTTCCATCCTCCGTGGCGGTGCCGACAAATGTCAGATCCATAAGACCTTAACAGGCACCATTTATTTTTTGGTCCAAGATTTGTGGTTTTTGTTAAAAAAATCTCCTTATATCAAACCATTTTATGTGTGTGAATTAAAGGGTGTTTTATGTGCAGGTGTGTGTTTTTTGATATGGCATGAGGTAGGTGGGGATGATGGTAATTCATGGTTGTTTGTAGGAAAAAAAGTAAGGAAGTTGAGATCTGTAAAAGTAGAGAACGAATGAAATGTTGTGTGTTTGGTGTTTGGGGAGATAACTTATATGCGTTTTTAATATAAATAAAATTGAAAAGACAATTATGCCCTTGCTTTAAAAGTCAAACTAACAGAAATGATGGTCAAAGGACCAAACCCGATACGGGTCAAAACCACAGGGAGAGGATCCGTTAAAAAAGTTTCGAAGGGACTAAATCCGTTATACCCGACAAACATTAGGGACGAATTATGAAATTAACTCATATTTTTATAAAGGTGTTTGACTAATTAGTTGAAGATGAAGCTTATTAATAAAAAATCACATAAAAATTTATGAAATTAAAATCACATATATTTCCAGCTTTTGCGTTAGGGGTGCTCACGGTCTAAAAATCAGACGGGACCGAAACCGACTTTGACCAAAACACCAGACCGAAGACCGGACCGAAATGGTCCGGTTCGGTCTGGGTCGGTCCGGTCCGGTTCGGTTTGCGGTCCGGTCCGATCCAACAAGGCACAATTGCCGGTTTTTTCGTAAAACCGGACCGTACCGAAGACCAGACCGAAATAGGTTCGGTCCAGTCCGGTTCGGGCCGTTTTGCTCACCCCTATTTTGCGTGCTAATCCATTATATTTTATAAGGTATTTATGTAATTTGACTAGTTATAAACCCTTTTTTATGGGTTTGGGCTTTTGTAGGCTAATGGCTTATCAAATGTTTCATAAGCCTTTATGACAAACGAGACTTATTTTATAAGCCAACTTATTTTAAAATCTTAAGCCCCTATAAACTCCGTAAGCCCCGTGGCCAAACATAGCTAAAATGTTCAATCATTTCTATCTTTTGATGAGAATTGCAAAAGTAAGGGACATAAAAGATTTTCTCAAATTTGATTCAAATAATAGTCAATGGTTTGTTTCTGCATATCCTTCTATCTTACCCTTTCCATCTAGAAACAAGGAAAATTCCTTTATTACAAAGTAGGAAAATAATTGTCAACTTGGCCACTAGAAGGTGTGCTGTACGTTTTCATTTCTAAACCTTGACTGCTTCATATTTTAAATTCAAAGTTAGTTTCCCATGATATAGTAGAAACATCAACATCTTTAGACAAGTACATCTGTATCTAGTTCAATATAAAAAGATCATATATCTTTACACAAAAAATAAACATCTGCAAATCAAAAAAATACATCTTTCATGCACTTTCACTCATAAATAAACCACATTTTTTTTATACCTTAACAACATTTCTTAGCTAGTTTTCTTGGCTTATAGAACAAAACCCTAATTCTTGGCTGGTTTTTGAGATTTTGTAAGAATGGATGGAAGTGACATATATAAAGCTGCTAATAGTATAAGGCTAGGGAGTTTAAGAGTGGGCAGTAGTTCGCGAGCATCGAGTTTAAGAAATGGAAGTACTTCAGTATGGAGGAATTCTGGCATGGATGCTTTTTCGAAATCTGTACGTGAAGAAGATGATGAAGAAGCTCTTAATGCGCTAAGCTAGTGGCTTTCACTTGAAAGCTACTCCACTTTGATGTTTGAAGAAAGTTTGCTTTTTGGATCAATGGGCCATTGATGAAAGTTGCTTGCTCCACGATGTAATCTTGGAGCCGATGATCGAAGGCATATTCTTGATAGACTTGTTAAAACTGCTGATGAAGATAATGAAGGGTTCTTGTTAAAGCTTAGGAACAGACTTGATAGGTACTAAAACCGGCCTATTTGTTCGTTATAACTTGCTTTGTGATTAATTACCAGTTAAGTAAATGTGTCTGATGTGAAATGTTAATAGGGTTGGAATTGAGTTGCCAACAATTGAAGTGAAATACGAGCATGTAACTGTGGAGGCTGATGTTAATACCGGAAGCCGCGCCTTACCTAGTTTTATAAACTTTCATATTGAGCTAGTTGAGGTAATAAATTGATCAATTCAGGATTAACAAACATGTTTCACTATCATATCCTTAATGTTTTTTTATGATAAACTTTTCTTAATCTCTTGTAGACGTTATTGAGTTTATTCCATGTACTTCCGGCTGCAAAAAGGCATATAACTATCCTTGATGATGTTAGCGGTATCGTTAAGCCTAAGAGGTGGGCTTAAAAAAAAATTGATCACATTCTGGTTATCTTATCGTATTCTCTAGCTTAAAAGTAGTTGGTTAGCGAAAAAAATCATTGTTTTTCATCTTTGAAAGTGATTACCGTCATTACTGGTACTGATTCTTCGTATTGTAACGTTTGTAGAATGACGCTACTCTTGGGTCCTCCAAGTTCCGGGAAGACGTCACTTTTATTGTCCATGGCTGGGACACTCGCCAAGGAGCTCAAGGTATAGAACAAAGGATCTCCTATAATTCAATTAATCTATTTGCCATATATTCATCTCTTTTGTAGGTTTTTACATAACTTATTTATATACTGTATTTGTGTGTGAATGTAGTGCTCGGGCAAGGTAACCTATAATGGTCATGAGCTACATGAGTTTGTGCCCGAAAGAACATCAGCTTACATCAGTCAAAATGATGTCCATATCGGAGAAATGACTGTCAGAGAAACATTGGCTTTCTCGGCAAGGTGTCAAGGCGTTGGATCACGTTATGGTTAGTTAATGATTTATTTCTGTTTCATTATCGTTTTTTAAGTTCTATAGAGTATTGTATAACAGAATTCATCTCCAAACATTTTCAGACATGTTAGCAGAGTTATCTAGAAGGGAAAGAGATGCAAACATTAAGCCCGATCCTGATCTTGATATCTTTATGAAGGTAAGAAATCATCTACATACAACAAGCATTTTGAATAGTTTATGACCGAAATTTGAAATCTTTATTATTGTTTTGTGTTATTCAGGCTGCTGCAACAGAAGGTCAAGAAGCTAATGTCGTTACAGACTATACTCTAAAGGTAAGATCATGTAAAAGCGTAAAATAATGATGGAAAAATGGGCAGGTCGAACTGGTTCGGTAACATGTCAAAATGGTTATTTTTTTTAAGGAAAAGTGCAAGTCGTTTTGGCCGTTTGTTTCATATTCTTTTTAGCTAAAACTTAATCAACCTTTCTATAAGTAACCGGATCGAATTTCTACCATCTAACGTAATGGTTCATTGTGCAGCTGTTGGGGTTAGACATATGTGCGGATACTATGGTCGGGGATCAAATGATAAGGGGAATCTCTGGGGGACAAAGGAAGCGTGTGACAACGGGTGAAATGATAGTTGGACCATCAAAGGTTCTTCTTATGGACGAGATATCAACAGGATTGGATAGTTCCACAACTTTTCAAATCGTGAAGTCTCTCAAACAATTTATTCACATTCTCGAAGGAACAGCTGTCATTTCACTCCTTCAGCCTGCACCCGAGACTTATGATTTGTTTGATGACATCATACTTTTGACTGATGGCAAGATTGTATACCAAGGCCCACGTGAACACGTTCTGGAGTTTTTTGAATCAATGGGATTCAAATGCCCCGAAAGGAAAGGTGTTGCTGATTTCTTGCAAGAAGTAAGTGTTCCATTATGTGTATTTCAATAATGTCTGAAATAAATTTTGGTACATTAAGGTTTTTTATACAAAGTTAACCATCAAAGAAAGATCAACATCTTTTATTGATTTGGAATTGGATCCTAAAACAAGTACTGACCTAAAATCGCATTATAGGTGACATCAAAGAAAGATCAACAACAGTACTGGAAGAGACGAGACATGCCTTACAGATTCGTGACAGCAAAGGAATTTGCAGAAGCATATCAATCATTTCATGTTGGAAGGAAACTGGCAACCAATCTTGCGACCCCATATGACAAAAGCAAAAGCCACCCCGCGGCTCTCACAACCGAAAAATATGGTTTGAATAAGAAAGAACTCTTGAAAGCTTGCACTGATCGAGAAATATTGCTCATGAAAAGAAACTCTTTCGTTTATTTCTTCAAATTGGCTCAAGTAAGTATTAAATTTCAAGTTTTCGTCGTTTATAATCTTTTTATTGAATTGTTGATAAAGTACTAATTTTGATCATGATTTCAGCTAACTGTTATGGCGTTCATTTCTATGACGGTGTTCTTCCGAACTGAGATGCATAAACGTACTCTTACCGATGGAGGGTTTTATACGGCAGCTTCATTCTTTGGTGTAATTATGCTCATGTTTAACGGGATGTCTGAAATTTCAATGACGATTGCGAAACTCCCTGTATTCTACAACAACGGAACTACCTATTTATAACCCCTCGTGTTCTTATCAAATCCTCATGGATCATGAAAATTCCGGTTTCAATTGTAGAAGCTGCTGTTTGGACTATTCTCACATACTATGTCATGGGATTTGATCCTAATGTCGCTAGGTAATTTGATCTACTGTGATCTTAATATTTTCTTTACAAAAATTATTAATGTTGAGAATTTAAAAAAAAAAACTTTATAATATAGTAATGATTTTTTTACTAACTTATTAAAATGTTTGCAGATTCTTCAAGTATTTTCTTATCTTGATGCTTGTAAACCAAATGTCTTCTGGACTATTTCGGTTCATTGGAGCACTGGGTAGGAATATGATAGTTGCAAACACATTTGGATCATTTGCACTTCTCTTAGTGTTTGCATTGGGTGGTTTTATCCTTTCACGAGGTATTAATTTTCAGAAACACACAGCGTTATTTATTTTGCTCGTTTTGTCAACTAATGAACGCTTTTTCCTCATTGAAGATGATATCAAGGGTTGGTGGATATGGGGATACTGGATATCACCCATGATGTATGCTATGAATGGAATAGTTGTGAACGAGTTCCTTGGCCATAGTTGGAATAGTGTAAGTCACACGAGCCTTTATTTTGTGTAGATGTGGCAAGATGGTAACGGGTCAAAATGACTTGGGTGGAATGGGGTTAACTTTTAGTAATAGAACTTTTATACAGAATTTATATGTGAATTAAATGTATAAAAGCAATATTATAACATTTAAATCTTTGGAAAAATTATTCTCGACGAAAATAGATTTTTGGCAACTTTAA
>BQNB010193831.1:0-11503 GCA_026074375.1 Tanacetum coccineum
ACAATTATATCAATCCTATTCAATCATTATTTCATCATTACTTCATTATCCTATTTCATTTGTACGTAAAATGAATCCAAGAAACCCTAATTGTGTACTAAATGTAACTTTGACTCGTTTACTCATTCTCTGACCATCTCATTCTCAAGTAAGCAACCAAGAGTCATTTTAAACCCATAAAATGAGTTTACAAACCATTATCCCTTATTATCCAACATTACTTTGACAATATACAAGATTTACAAAGCTAGAAAACCCTAAAAGTCTTATACGAACCCTAATTCCAACCTACGGCTTATTATTCCATTTCATCCCAATGCCAAAGGTTCCGATGATAAGGGAAAGCAGGTAGTGTGGTATTCCCATCTTCGTTTCGATTATGTTTAGGAGAACGCGAATCGTCAAAGATGTTAATATTTATCAGAGAAAGGAATCGTTCGTCGGGATACCCATTTTAGCTTAAACCCACCAATCAAATTTCATTAGTAATCCCTTATAAAATGTCAAGGATCAGTATTCAATCACCTTTGATCAAGATTACACGAATTATAAGCCAAGAAAGCCAAAGAAACCCTAATCGGACCCTATGAGACCCGCGACCTCATTTCTTCATTTTTGACCCGTTTTAACTCAAACGAATTGCTAAATCCTAATGAAACTTCTTATTACAGACCTTGAGAACATATATCAACCATCCTTAATTATTATACACGAAATGCAAGCAAGAAAACTTGTGAAAACCCTTGTCAGACTCAAAACTGACCCGCACCCTTTCTTTGCCTTCTTTGACCCATTTAAGACCCATCCATGTGCAAGATACTTACATGAACTCCTTCTAGAAACCCTTAAGCAGCTTACCCACCTACTTAGACCTTTCCATGGCCAAAATCATAGGCACGTGGCCTCTAAACAGCCGCGACATCAAAAAGAGGTACACACCTCATTCAAGCTAGTTTCTAGCTTCACCACCACATACACTATCTTCTCCTCATCACCTTCTAGGTCTCTTATGTGTCCTAACTCAGATTTAAAGTTTTCCTTGAGCTCTAAGGGTCATTCAACTATAAATAGCAACCTAAACTCTTCATTTTTCTTCATCCCCCACTTCCTCCTCTATAACCCTTACATAGAAGAAATACTTTGCTCTAATATATCCTAAGTGATCTTAAGAAGGCTCAAGTTCATAAAGGAAGCAAAAGAAACCAAGAAACGAAGCCCGGGAGTTGTTATTCTAGACGTACGAAGCTAAAAGTCCCGATTTCGACCAATTTCTAAGCTATAAGCTCAAACCCAGGTTCTGGATATTCTACTTCTGCTCCTACACTCTTATAATGTTCATATGATCCTAAATATACTCTTGTTAAAGTTTCATAACTCAATTCATGCTTATTTTCTGTTTTGATCCAACACCGTACACCCGAAACCCAAATTTTGCATTTTTCTTAATACTAAATGTTATAATAGTTAAATGTTGTTATAATCTATCCTAGCATGCTTAACTAATGTTAAAATAACCACTTTATTGATTAATGAAGGAATTTGAACTTAAAACCCGCATGTTTACATTTTAAAACCCTAATTTGACCCATTTTACTTACTAGCTTAACGAATCATTATTTTAAACTTGTGTTGCGTTAAAACTTCATATTTTAGTTTATTATAACTTATAAATGTCTATTGAAATGTTAAACTAAGCTTTTATGGTAATTTGGACATGTTTTGTAATTATAATCCATGCAAGGGGTATATATCGTAACTTTCTGAAACTTATAACTAAAGGGGCTGAATATGTTATTTTATCAAAGTTATAACTATAGGGGTCTATTATGTCACTTTTCAAAGTCCAAGGTTTACTTGGCATATCTTTTAAAGTTGAGGGACCAAAGTCGTAAAAGTGCAAACTCCAAGGACTATTTTGCAACTTTTCAAACCCCAAGGTCTAAAATGTAACATTTTGAAAAAGTATAAAATCATGCTCAAAACATTATCCAACATAACTTTAATTAACGCTTCTCGTGCTTAACATTTCCAGATATTGAATAAAACGCTTAAAACCGATCATCCAGAAGCTATATTGTACCACAATACTAGGGAGCTTCATATTAAGAGGTTTCATCTTGGTATTACGTTCTGACTGAGTTGTTGGGTTTACGATTTAAAGTGCCCTGACTCCTCAAACGTTTACTGAATGATTTCTGAATTATGATGGCCCGAACGGTGATACAATAATTCTAAACTCTTTAATCAAACTCATAACTCTTAAACCAAAGTTCTAGAGTACAATCTTCCTAAGACTTGACATATTTACTCAGGTTGCGTGACGTGGCTGTTTACTATCATTTTACTATATCAACCTTCCCCGGTTAAGATTGTGATAAGGTCGTCAGCTTTCATTTTAGAAAATGAAATTATTATACATCTACCTATCAGGTGAAGTTCATAACCTCGCCTTTACTTATTTACATAATTTCATAAACCCGCGAGGGGGATACATGCTTGTTACAAACTCTTTTACATACTCATTTATCTTATAACAATGTGATTGTTTTTCAATGACTTAGTGAGTTCATAGCCTCACTTTTAATCTCTTTAATGCTTTCATAAACCTGCAAGGGGGATACATGCTATAAATAACAAATACAAATGTTTTACCAGACTATATGCTAATCTGATGTATCATTACAATCAATGTCTAAGTTATAAATCCTACAAGTCATTAAATTTGACTACAATCTAAATTGACTATGGATGATAAATCGTTAGTATCATAAATCCTACAAGTTCATTAGGTTTTGACCTACCAGGACTGTTAAAAATGATCTTGATATTAATCCAGTTAGTTTTCATAAATCCTATAAGTTCATTAAAGTTGACTTTGAGTCCTTTTAAATTGACTTTTGGATATAAATGTAGTGTAATAAATCCTTCAAGTAGATTAAATTTAACTTCTAGTCGTAAAATTAGACTTTGGATGTTAATACTTGAAATGAGCTCTTCAGTCGTTAATAACTTTGGATGTTAATATGTTGAGATATGAGCTCATCGAGTCGTCAAAGTTGACTTGGATGTTTAATAAATTTTGATATATGAGCTACTTTGAGTCGTTAAATGACCTTGGATATATGTGTGGTGACTGAGAACAAGAACCAATCAGACCAAACAAGGCAAATAAACGGGATAATACATTGTTACTATGATTCATTGCGATTATTACTAATAACGGGTATATAATAACATGACCCAAGATCATAACAATATCATTTTCATAATAATTGTGTTTATACAATTATTATACTATTACTTGTATTCAAACTGTTTATATCTCAAAACTTAATACTTCTACTCACCATTAGTGTTGACATTTTATCATGTATTATACCTCAGGTAATTGAGCAAGTTGCGGCACAGAGTGGCATGCACTCGAAGATGGCTGAACTGTTATCATTCAAACATGATATTTTAGATTTTGGGACCTGCCTTTGTAAAACTCTAATTTGAAATGAATGATAACGTATCTTTTGAATAAACGTCTCTTTTTTTTTTTATTTTTTTTTTTGTATTTATTGGGGGGTTTTTACCCCCCCCCCCCCGTATTTTTCTATGATTATGATGTTTTCCATGAAGTTATACCCCAGATTAGCTTCTGCTGCTATATTGTAAAAATGAGGTGTTACAAGATTGGTATCAGCGCCATGGTTATAGAGAACAAGATCAAAACCTTAACTATAACCACATTTCATTTTTCAGCCATCAAGGTCCTCCGTGCCACTACATTCCAGAACAAGTACGTAAAGATACATATCTATTATACTATTACATAAATAAATTATGTTATTTACAAACTGGGTTGTTATCAGAACGATGTCTTCTCCTAATCGCGGATCGCTCTACTTCCAATATTAAGGATGCTTTTTCCTCTATTAATATTCTTAATTATACTTCAGTCTCATCGGATTACTTCCCAGCTTTATCAGGAAGCATTTCTTTTAACTCTTCGAAAAACTCTAATATAATCCCATCAGTGATCTCACCTCTCTACAATAATCCTATTTGAAGAACGTACAAGCAATTTATTGCTAAGGAATTACCCTATTTCATTCATCACAGAATCCAATACTCCACTAGCTATTTTAACTCCATCTCCAGTATTACCACCATCACTACTATTTAATCCTCGATATTTCTTTGTTCCCGAAGAACTATTACCACATAAGAAGCGAATCCATTCTCCATCTTCTTCCTTAACTATGTTATTTACTTCATTTCAGAATCAAACTTGTAATTTAGTATCACCATCTTCCTCAGTTTATACTCCTACCCTCCTCAGGTATTTTGAAATAGGAAAATGTTCATAATAAAGATTATCTGAAACATCTTGACAAACAAGTCGAAGATATCTTGAATTATTTAAATGAACTTTATCTTCACTGCATTGAGAGAATGGAAGAAGGAAGTATAAATGGTAAACGAACTAAAGAACGAACTTAAGGGAATCCGTACTCAGATTATCAAACTTCAAAGAATCGATAGGGTAAAAGGATACAGATTCCTTGCTCACAATTAGAATTTCCGGATCTAAAACAAATCAGTGGAGAAAATACCAAGCTCATCACTCAACGAATCAGGAATATCTTATGATGTCATGCTACCACTCAGACACAACAAACTCTTAAACCAGTTTAGCTTTATCCTAGGCACAGATGTGTGTATAACATAAAAACACTTGGTCAAATCTTTTACTATGTAAAGAAAAAAAGCAAGTTATTTTAAAGGCAATCCCATTATTTCATAACCTTACTGTTTCCAACATTACTCTCTCTTCATCAATCATCTCCAACATTTTGTATCATTATCTCCTCTCCAAGAATCATACATAGCTCTAAGGTGCTTTAAAATCCAAAAATAAGCATTTCTCTTAAGCATCTTAAGCACACATTTCTTTAATCATGTACTTTCAAAACTTGTGAATCATTCTTACTACGCGTTATCTTGTGTTGATAGAATGCCTCCCAAAAGGACATCAACATCCGAAACACCAGCCATAACTTTAGATGTCATCCGGAAACTAATTGCTGATTTTACTGTAGCCCTGGAAGCACAGACTACTGCCATGGCAAATGCTGACAATCCCAATAGGAATACTGGACCAAGAGAACCTCATGTAGCAAAAAGAGGAAACTATAAAGAATTCATAAATTGTCAACCTTTGTACTTCAATGGCACGGAAGGAGCTGTTAACCTCATCCCACGGTTTGAAACGGAACTGATCGTGTTTTCCCCCCCTCTTAACAAAAGTACGCGGAAGATAGAGTGACATTTGCTACTGGTACTCTAACCAATGATGCCTTGTCTTGGTGGAATGCATACGCCCAACCTAACAGAATAGAATAAGCCAATAGGATCACCTGGACCGAATTAAAAGAACTCTTAACCAATAAGTATTGCCCTCGAACTGAAGTCAAGAAAATGGAAGATGAATTTTACAACTTGGTTGTGAAAGGAAATGATCTTAAGACTTACATTAGGAGATTCCAAGAATTAGCCGTCTTATGCCCAAACATGGTACCAAATGCCAAGAAACTCGTGGAAGTCTTCATCAATGGATTGCCCAGAAGTATTGAAGGAAATGTTACTGCCTCAAAGCCTCAAACTTTAGAGGAAGCCATCAACATAGCCCATAGATTAATGGATCAGATAATAAAGCGTGATTCTGTTCTAGAAACCAATGATCGCAAACGAAAGCTTGAGGATGAGAGAAACATAATCAATAACAACTATGAAAATAACCACAACAATAACAACCGTAACAATGATTACCATCGACAGCAGAATAGAAGACAAGAAACCTTCAAAACTTATACTGCCACTAATGGATATGCTGGAAACCTTCCCTTGTGTAATAGATTAGACTCATCACACGTGAACATATGCAGTGACAAGTGTCAGGTATTTGCAACAAGATAGGTCACCAGACCAAGTACTGCAAAAACAACAGGGCCACAAGAAAGCATACTTAGAGATGAGCTTGCTACTCTAGAAACAACTCTCGAAGATATTCAACTCTCATCAGAATCTTCTTCAATCTGAAAACACTAATCATCAAGCTACAATCCTTGTCATTTGTTACTTTTATTCTAGAAACCTGCTATTAGAATACTTAGCGTCATAAAGTACAACTCGTTTAGAGTTTCATATTTAAAAGTATCCATGAATTACTAAATTGATAATTCCGTATCATCCTTGTCATACTGGTGTAGTAAGTTAAAAACTCGTCAATTCTATTACGTTCAACTCTGAATACTCTCCTCGTACCTTTGAAACATAAATTATCATCCTTGATTATATGGGCGTCAGTACCATCAACATCTCAATATTATCTAACAATTCATGATCATATCATTTTCTACACTTTGCCATATCGTGTTTTTATACTTAGGTAAGACGATTTATGATCATCTTATTGAAATGAATTAGGTCACTTTTCCATTTGAAATAAGGAAATTATAAATCTCCGAACTATGAATTTATAAATTCTCAGTTACAAGAAGTTGGACGCTTCTTTTTGTAAGTGACCAAATTATAAATAAGTAGGCTTAAGTATATAACATACGTACAAACAAGTTTCTTTCAATCCGTTTTACAAACAATTCCATAATAATATCATTATTACCTTCCATCGATCTGATCATTTCAAATCGCATCTCACGTGATTAGCAACTCTCTTACAATCGTTCCTTGACATCACTCATTCCATGAACCCAAATTTCTAAATTTTTTATTTGTTATATTCCTGCAACAAATAACAACGAAACACACAAGACTCTAAACAATGTCAAATGATTTTCAATACACTATGTATGAAAATTTTGACAAAGACTATGTGCTAGCATTCTTATACGATGTGACTTTTAAAGGTTTATCGAATAACAAATTCTCTTACGAATAGAGTGGCATAAGCATAAGTAGAACCATAACCCACAGGTCCTGAAAATCAAAGTAATTTTATTCACCCTGTATTTCAATCAGTATCTAGAGAAATTCTATACATGTCATCAAGAGGTGTAGTCTTGAAAATAAGTAGACGTGTGAAAGGAGGTTAATTATAATTATGGTGTACAAACATAATATAAATTGGCACCACACACCGTGACTTGTTAACCTGATTAGCCTAACATAAAAATCAAATTCATGCCCAGTACCTACATCTATTCACTATAACTTTCCAAATTAAACCCGGGATAAGATTTTTTGTAAGGGGTGAGATATAACAACACAAAATTTTCATCAACTATTTTACTATAGTTTACAAATGTACGGGGAAAAAAATTTTCGCTGTTAATTACATTACTTTTGTAGTGTGCAATATCTCAGTATGTCATGTAACTTGCATAACTAAAGTAGACGAGCTCACGCAACCTATCTATGGCCATTCTGTCTTCATATATGTCAAGTCAATATCATCATATCCTTATTACAAAGTACATTATTCCTATAATGTACCATTCGCAACGTTATATCAAAACGGGCTTTAAACCGTTATCGTATACCTCTAGACCCTAATTCCATGAAGGGTTAATATCTAAAATGAATGGTACAAGCTACTAAAGCATATATAGAAGTATAAATATGTTCCATTTGAACTATAACTCCCTACAAGTCTAGTACAAAGCTTTCAAAGCACAATATACAAGTCATTAATACACGATATCCAAAATAGCCATTTTACCTCCGTTTTCATTCTAATTTCTTCACCATCACTTGTGTACAAGCTACCAACACTTAAATTAAACAATGTTTTAAAACCCTAATAATTCATATTCATAAACTTTTTCATACTCATTTTACTCTAAAACCCTAATTAAAAAGTTAGAAGCCCTAACCCGAGCTAAATACTACACTATGACCCGTTTCTTCGTTTTTATCCATTGTAAACCTAAACCAATACTCAAATAAGTTGTAATAACTTATTTTACAACTATGTCAATCCTATTTCATCATTACTTCATTATCTTATTTCAATTGTACGTAAAATGAATCCGAGAAACCCTAAATGAGCCCTAAATGATCATTCAACCCGTTTTCTCGTTTCTAACCATTTCATTCTCAAGTAAGCAACCAAGAGCCATTTTAAACTCATAAAATAAGTTTACAAACCATTATCCATCATTACTTTGACAATGTACGAGAATTACAAAGCTAGAAAACCCTAAAAGCCTAATACGAGCCCTAATTCAAACCACGGCTTACTCTTTCCATTTCGACCCATTTTAGCTTAAACCACCAATCAAATTTCATTAGTAATCCCTTATACAATGTCAAGGATCAGTATTCAATCACCTTTGATCAAGATTACATGAATTATAAGCCAAGAAAGCCAAAGAAACCCTAATCGCACCCTATGAGACCCGCGACCTCATTTCTTCATTTTTGACCCGTTTTAACTCAAACCAATTGCTAAATCCTAATGACACTTCTTATTACAGACCTTGAGAACATATATCAACCATCCTTAATCATTATACACGAAATGCAAGCAAGAAAACTTGTGAAAACCCTTGTCAAGCTCAAAACTGACCCGCACCCTTTCTTTGCCTTCTTTGACCCATTTAAGACCCATCCATGTGCAAGATACTTACATGAACTCCTTCTAGAAACCCTTAAGCAGCTTACCCACCTACTTAGACCTTTCCATGGCCAAAATCAAAGGCACATGGCCTCTCTTTTGCTAGAAATAGCCGCGACATCAAAAAGAGGTACACACCTCATTCAAGCTAGTTTCTAGCTTCACCACAAACAATCTACAAAGCTTCACTCATCCATCACCCTCTAGGTATATTATGTGTCCTAACTTAGATTGAAAGTTTTTATTGAGCTCTAAGGGTCATTCAACTATAAATAGCAACCTAAACTCTTCATTTTTCTTCATCCCCCACTTCCTCCTCTATAACCCTTACATAGAAGCAATCCTTTGCTCTAATAGATCCTAAGTGATCTTAAGAAGGCTCAATTTCAGAAAGGAAGCAAAATAAATGCAGAAAACAAAGCCCCGGGAGTCGTATTCTAGATGTCCGAAAAGCTAAAAGTCCCGATTTGACCCGTTCTTTTCTAAGCTATAAGCTCAAACCCAGGTTCTAGATATTCTACTTCTGCTCCTACACTCTTATAATGTTCATATGATCCTAAATATACTCTTGTTAAAGTTTCATAACTCAATTCATGCTCATTTTCCATTTTGATCTAACACCGTACACCCGAAACCACCCTAATTTTGCGTTTTTCTTATAACTCAATGTTATAATATAAATGTTGTTAAAATCTATCCTATCATGCTAACTAATGTTAAATAACCACAATAATTGATTAATGAATGGAATTTGAACTTAAAACCCGCATGTTAAACATTTTTAAAACCCTAATTTGACCCGTTTACTTACTAGCTTAATGAATCGTGTATTTTTAAACTTGTGTTGCTTAAAACTTCATATTTATAGTTTATTATAACTTATAATGTCTATGAAAATGTTAAACTAAGCTTGCAATGGTAATTTGACCTGGTTTTTGTAATTATAATCCTTGCACAGGGGTATATATGCGTAACTTTCTGAAACTTATAACAAAGGGGCTGAATATGTCATTTTATCAAAGTTATAACTATAGGGGTCTATTATGTCACTTTTTAAAGTCTAGGGTTTACTTGGCATATCTTTCAAAGTTAAGGGACCAAAGTCATAAAAGTGCAAACTCCAAGGACTATTTTGTAACTTTTCAAACCCTAGGGTCTAAAATGTAACAAGTTAAAAAGTATAAAAATCATGCACCAAAACATTATCTAACAAAACTTAATTAAACGTTCTCGTGCTTAACAATTTTCCAGAATATTGAATAAAACGCTTAAACCGATCATACCGAAGCTATAATTGACGTATCACAATACTAGGGAGCTTCATATTAAGGAGTTTCATCTTGGTATTACGTTCTGACTGAGTTGTTGGGTTTACGATTTAAAGTGCCCTAGCTCCTCAAACGTTTACTGAATGACTTCTGAATTATGATGGCCCGAACGGTGATACAATAATTCCAAACTCTTCAATCAAACTCGTAACTCTTAAAACTAAAGTTCTAGAGTACAATCTTCCTAAGACTCAACATATTTACTCAGGTTGCGTGACGTGGCTGTTTACTATCATTTTACTATATCAACCTTCCCCGGTTAAGATTGTGATAAGGTCGTCAACTTTCATTTCAGAATAATTATTACATCTACCTATCAGGTGAGATTCATAACCTCGCCTTTACTTATTTTACATGTTTTATAAACCCGCGAGGGGGATACATGCTCAATTGTTTTTAATATACACAAGTACTTAAAAATAATTTGGTGAAGTTCATAACCCCACATTTACTTATTTTACATGTTTTATAAACCCGCGAGGGGGATACATGCTTGTTACAAACTCTTTTACATACTCATTTATCTTATAACAATGTGATTGTTTTTCAATGACTTAGTGAGTTCATAGCCTCACTTTTAATCTCTTTAATGCTTTCATAAACCCGCAAGGGGGATACATGCTATAAATAATGAATACAAATGTTTTACCAGACTATATGCTAATCTGATGTATCATTACAATCAATGTCTAAGTTATAAATCCTACAAGTCGTTAAATTTGACTTCAAGTCGTTAAATTGACTATGGATATTAATCTGTTAGTATCATAGATCCTACAAGTCATTAAATTTGACTTCAAGTCGTTAAATTGACTTTGGATATTAATGTGTTAGTTTCATATATCCTATAAGTCGTTAAATTGACTTTGGATATTAATGTTAGAGTAATAAATCCTACAAGTCGTTAAATTTGACTTCGAGTCGTTAAATTAACTCTGGATGTTAATATATATGAGCTCTTCGAGTCGTTAAATTGACATTGGATGATAATGTGTTGATGACATGAGAACACGACCAATCAGACCAAACAAGGCAATAACGGGATAATACATTGTTATTATGATTCATTGCGATTATTACTAATAACGGGTATATAATAACATGACCCAAGATCATAACAATCTCATTTTCATAATAATTGTGTTTATACAATTATTATAATATTACTTGTATTCAAACTGTTTATATTAAACCTATGAATTTCACTCAACCTTTGTGTTGGACTTTTTAGCATGTTTATCTCAGGTAATTGAGCAAGTTGCGGCACGGAGTGGCATGGACTCAAAGATGGTTGAACTGTTATCATTCAAACTTTATGTTTTAGATTTTGGGACCTGCATTTTGTAAAAACTCTAATTATAATGAATGATAACTAAAGTTTTCCAACAACGTCTCTTTTAAAGTTATTTTCTATGATTATGATTGTTGTATCCATGAAGTAATACCCCAGATTATCTTATGCTGCTATATTGTAAAAATGGGGGTGTTACAGAAGGTACCTAATTCCAGCTGACTCACAAGATTCATAGCCACATGCTCATACCCGACCGAT